>JAQFVV010000671.1:94331-284764 GCA_028023455.1 Epiperipatus broadwayi | reverse complement strand
TTTTAAAGTTACAGTAGTTTTGGTTAAGAGTAAATCAATCATTTTATTAAAAAACAAGATGTAATTCTAAATCTATCAAAAGTAATGTAATTTATATACTACAATTTAGAATTGATACCCGACTACTATTAGTAAGGACCGTCATTGAAAGACTCAATTGAAAAATGATACCCAACTAATTTCTGTGTTCTTTTTTTTGTTGGGGACAGTAATGAATCAGAAAGTGGGTTGTTTTTGTTAAGTCTGTCTATATAAAAAGGGTACCATTAATGAAATACTAAATTTAAAAATGATAGCTGACTAATTTGCGTTTCTTTTGACAGTAATTAATCAGAAAGTGAGTTTCTTTTTTTTTTTGGTAAATCTTGTGTATATATAAAAACAAACCAACCTTAATTCAAATACTTCATTGAAAAAATCAAACCCCATTGAATTTGCTTTTTTTTAAAGACAGTATGTAATTAATCAGGAACTGGGTTGTTTTTGTTAGTGTGTAGATATAAAAACTAATCTTATTTTGAAATAATAAATGTAACAAAAAAAAATACCCGACTAATTTTTTTTTTGGACAAGTAATTCCTAATAATTAGACACTGGGTTGTTTTTGTTTTTGCGTATATATATAGCAAAAGTAACTGGTCACGGATGAAATCTCGTGAAAATGGTACTTTTCGCATGATCCTTCAAATGTTTTTCCCTTTTGCACCCTTAAAAGCAATTTTAGAAGGGTACCCATTCATAATGAAATCTTCAGGACATTATTACTAAACTTACAACAGTAAAGTAAGTTACAACACATTAAAAAAAGCCATCTTATCAAATTTTAAAAAAACTACAACTGCTTCAAATACACACACTCTCAGATAAAACTACAGAGAAAATAGATATTCTACTATTACGAGAAAATGATGAATAAAATCAATTACTACAGCAGCCAATCAAGGCATTTCTTTCTCTTTGCTTTTAGCATAAAAAAGCCATAATCGGCAGCCATTAGGAACTCTTTCTGTGTTTTATCATAGAAAGAAGTCTCTTTGTGTTGGCTTCTATCACCGCCACTGCCTCCTCCATCCAACATAACGTGAGGACTCTTTTCTGCATTTATAATGTAAAAAAATTTCTCTTTTGTTGGGTGAAGGCTGGTGAAATGGTATATTTCTAGAAATTGACCTACAAATAGTGACATCTCGAGGCGAATACCAGGGATGAGAAAATAACCTAATAATAATAATAATAATAATAATGATGATGATGATGATGATGATAATAATAATAATAATAATAATAATAATAATAATAATAATAATAATAATAATAATAATAATAATAATAATAATAATAATAATAATAATAATAATAATAATAATAATAATAATAATAATAATAATAATAATAATAATATAGTGTGGTCCATCATGAAAAGATTAAACTGATGACAGCTCTGAATAAAGCCAAAGAAAAAATAAGGAAAAAGAAGAGCAAATTTCATATTAAAACATCTTATATCAAAAAACAAAAGTCCTAAACAGAAGAAACAATTATCACGTCTAAACTGTAAGTAAAACAGATATTTAATAGAAAATTAACCTAGACATAAAAATGGGAAACATGGTGTCAACACAAAAATACAATGACTCAAATAGTGCCAAAATAAACACCAACTGTTTAAATAATATTAGTGCCACTAGAATGTATGAAAATATAGCAAAACCAAACTACAAACATGCCAACATAGAAAAATCCTTAGCTATAGCCCAAAATGGGAGATTTAAAAGAACAAATCAGAGAGACCATAATGATCTAAATCTTGGAAATACCAATAATGTTAAACCCTCATCAGAAGCCTGGATTAAAGAAGAGATACAAGAAATTAATGCTAGTTTCAACAATACAATACCAAAAAAAACTGTTTAACACATTTAAAAGTTTTTTTCAACAAAGTCACTTATGATAGCAGTAACAGACAAAAACCTTATACTATATAAGTTTGTTAGGGAACTTTATATGAAGATCTTACTAAAAATTCAATATGAAATATGATGTCATCCATTGGAGAGCATCCCAACTCCTGATATATTGCAGAAAATTCTTTGATGAATATCAGTGAGAAAGGTTTCAAACTTAGATTAAGACTTTGAAAAATTATGCCCTGATAGTTGTTGATAAAAACTTGCAAACCTGCTTCACTGGCATAATTAAAAACATGTATTTTGGATATAATATTCAAGATTTTCAAATCCTAATCCAGCCATTTGGAAAAGCAATCTACATTAAGCCACTATACCTAAATGACACATCTACCACAGTATATAACATTATTTTCCATTTTAAAATCAAGTTAAATGAGAATGTTAACCCAGAAGGTATATCCAGTCAAATAGTCAATCAAGATGCCATATTAACTATCAACATAAAAGAACTAAAACCACAATGTTTCACATGCAGAGAACATGGACACATAACAATTGACTGTGATGCTAGAAAAAATATCAAAGAACAATCAAGCACAATACAGCATCAAGAAGCAAAAGTATCAAAAACAGTACAACATCAATCAAGAACAGGGCAACATCAAGAGGCAAAAAGCTTAATGCAAACAGAAACATTACTTGATAAACAAGAAAACTGAAACCCAAAAAACACAAACCAACACCAACCTCAAAGCAAAAAGAACATGGATGAGACTCCAGCTGAAAAGTGTTTAAACTTACTAGTTGAAAAAACAAGTAAGGATCAAGAGCCAAATAAAAATGAAACAGCAGTTGAAAAAAGACAGGAGTCTGCACTAATACATGAAAGCCAAATTATTAACCAAAGCAAGGTAGAGGCTGAGAGTGAAAATTTATCTGGAAAATAACAAGCCTCATCTAATGATAATTTTGAAGACACCAAAGCAAAATGATCATGAACACTAAAAATTAAAATAACACAACCACAGAAATAACAATTAATTGCAACCTTGCCACACATTTTACAAACAAACATAGACCAAAAGCAAAGACCAGAGTGACCACTAAAAAAAACAGATGGGTCAAAAAAGTTAAAATGGAAGAGTCAAGCACAAGCAATTATAAAAAGCAGCACCAAACAATAGAAACAACAAATGAAGAATTTGAACTAGATTACAAGGATGCGTAAGATTGGCCAGCAACATAAAAGCAAATCATGAACAAACATATCTACAAAACATAATCTCAATGAAAGCAAAAATGACTTTCAACATATTGGGAACAAATTGATATTATATGTGTAATAAAGGATAATTTGTAGCACATTGGCATTACTATAGTTGAAAGCCTTAGTGCTCACATAAAAGGAACCACTTGGACAATTAATCCACTGAAGGATACTAATATGCAAAACTCTTATGACATATGTACCCAAGTACATCAATCTATATAACAAAAGTAGATGAAAAAAAATTATTTTGATGTAAAATTACCTAGATTAATAAAGTGCCTTTTGAAACATAATAATAATAATAATAATAATAATAATAATAATAATAATAATAATAATAATAATAATAATAATAATAATAATAATAATAATAATAATAATAATAATAATAATAATAATAATAATAATGATGATGATGATGATGATGATGATAATAATTTCAATTCAATTTATTCTATGAAATAAAACAAAATACATAACAATTATTTAAAAACTCCAAACAAGAAAAATCTTGTGTGTAGAATTTACATGTAAAAATAACAAGTGAAATAAAAATAAAATAAAAATACAACCAAAAACTCAAATAGTACAGAACAGTTTACAAAATAAATAAATAAATAAAATAAATGCCAAAATTAATAAATACTACACAACCATTGCCATAAAAAACTTTTTGTTGCATACATAAGAAATATTAATCAAATCAATTGAACAATCATATATAAATTTATTAAATAACTTTGAACCAGAATAGATATATTGTCTTCTACTAGATTCCTTAAAAAAATTGGTCAAGGTAATTGAAATTTATTTGAAAGATGGAGTATTTAGAACATAAACTCTAGAATTCAGAAAAAGTTTAACACAAAAAGTATCAAAAATAAGTATATATTGGTATAAGTGATTTACATCAAATAAACAAACTCAATATAAATATCTCGAACAAAAGAGGAACGAGATCGACCAAAGATAATATGCAAAGTATAATTTTGTAAAACACACAAGGAAGATAGAATATATGGAGAAGTATTTTTCAAAATAATGATATTATAGGATAGCATACTCTGATAACAAGCAATGTAAATAAAAATGAGAGCTGACCTAGAAAGAAAGTTAACTAAATAATAAAACAATTTAAATAGTAATAGTGATGATGAGGATGATGATGATGGTGTGTGTGTGTGAAAAAAAAAAAAAAAAAAAAAAAAAAAAAAAATAATAATAATAATAATAATAGCGGCAGTAGTACTAGTAGTAGTAACAGATGACATCTCTTACTAAAAAAAACATATTCCATCTAAATTTAAAATTTGTATCCTCTGTAAGGCTGTGGGTTTATAAAATCTTTTTGAGATATTTCTCAGCTTCCTCCATGAACATGGGGGTTTTCGTCATTGCTAAATAAAAAAAAAGTAAAATAATGAGAACCTTTACAAGCACTTACTTTAGATTCCTTTAATAGAAAAGCTATTTGGATTTGGCACATATTTACAGAGGACTATAAGAAAATCACTGAAATTGTAATGATATAATTCTATAAATACAGCAGTGAAATAATATTACATTTTTAAATAAATATTTTTATCAATATATAATCAATCAAATTTCATATTCTATATTTTCCCATTCTTTCTGTTACCTATTTTTATTTAATTTCTGATAGGATGAAATGATGGCTAGCTAAGTCATATGATATATAGTTTGCAATCTTTTTCTTCCATTAATTCTAGCCACGAAAATAGTTAAGAAGATAGTATTCAGTTAAATTGAATGATGTAATAACAATCAGCAATATCTATCTAAAATTATTCGTAATTTTTTTTCAGATAAATTTTCATTAATTACATACACACATATATATACAATTGGTTTAATATTATAATAATGGTACTAATACATTTTTTAACTTTATACAAAAGTACCTTATTTAAATCTAATTAATGGTTATCAATTAAAAAAGTGACGCACAATTTTTAATTATTATCTATATCAGCACTAATAGATAGAATCTTTAAACTTATTTATAAGAATTGCTTTTGCTCTTTCTTTGTGTAATCTAAATTGTAATTACATTTAATAGTAAGGAGATTTCTGATTATGAGAAAAAAACTGTAGTAATATTAATTGATATGTTTATAGCATAACGGATGTTTTTTATTTTTATTTTTTCCGAGAAATTCTTGATTTTTTTATTTATGATTTTTTTTTTTGCATTCAGTATATAATTTGATAAATAATATTGCATTTTTGTTATAGATAAAGCGTTTGTGGAATTATTATATTTAAAGACATTGCATGTGTCATCAAATTTTTTATGTTTTTGAGATAATAGTTCAATATTTTGCATTTTATTACTTTGACAAAGGCATAGTTTTTATTAGGAAGTAAAAAAATATTTAAACTAATTTATCTGTCTTTTGTGCACGTGATTCAAAGAGAGTATATAAAATATATTATCTTTCTTTTTTATTGTTCTAAATATAAACAAATTAGTTAATAATTCCGAAAATGCCATATATTAAAAAAAAAAAAGAAAGTCAATATTATTTCACAAGTTATAAGAGAATGCAAAAAGTTGTACATAAGCAAATCAATGTTTTTAATATAAAATATTAAATGGATAGCAGATATTCCATAACTGCGTAAAAACAAATGGCTATTCTAATAGGCATTTGTTTTATTTGAAAATGTGATATCTTAAACTTTAAATCAGTTAAGAATATTTTGAAAAAAGTTTTGATAAAAAAAAAATAATTAAAAAGACAGTTCTTAGAATAAATTTAAAAGTTTCTTAGTAAATAGGAAAGGTGGTAATTTGAAACCTATAATTTTTAAATATATGACATTTATTTTTTGGTTATTTTTTAAGTAATAAAAAATACTTTGGTATAAAGTGATATAATACTATTTATTTATATTTTCATTATAATTTAATTAAATGGATTATATTTTAATAGATAATTCGTTAATTTACATATATATTATTAAATATAATTTTACTTATAATTAAACACAAAACGGGAATAAATCTTATAAAAAGTAATATATTAATTAAATATAATAAAACAGGATATTTTTCTCAATGTCATAGTTTGCCACCTAATATATTTTTTCTATTTGGTCCTGAAATTAGCCTCTTATAAATATTGTTATTTTTGCAGCATTATTATTTTCAAACTATAATTTTAGTATTTGTATCAAATCTTATTTTTTATATAACATTTTCCAATATAGTTTTTTTCTAATATGTAAAGAAATATGTGCAGTATATTTTTCTTTGGATTTTATTTTTCCCTAAATGAAAACTACATTATTATAGATAATCATGCTTACCCATAAATCATTATAAGCATGCCACTTCTGAGGTTTAATTTGATTATGTAGTACACTTTTATTTCAGAGTACAATGGATTTTTATATCAGGATTGACCATTATATAAAAAATAATAATAATAAAATATTTTTTAAAGAAATAACCACCATTTTTTAAAATAAAAGATATTTTTTAAGAATGCTTCATAAAATAATGACTTTATTAGAGATACATTATTCAACCTGAATTTGGTGACATTCATATTAAAAATGTACAGTAAAGAGTCTATTTGTTATGCAATATATATTATATTTTGTTTATAAAATTAAAATGCAATTACTGTACCTAGCCAATTTTCATCCAGCATCATTGCAGAATAATCACCACTATCATTTTATGACATCCAAAATAAAGAACATTTTTTATTATTCGTGACTACAAAAGCAATAAAATGTCAGTTTCATTCAATTCAATATTTGAATAAAAACATTTTAAATACATGCATTAACATGTGCATTAATAATTAATTTTAAAATGTTACATTAGGTAAAATATATTCACTTAATTTAACAAATTTGTACAGACAAATACACATTTGAAAACTTTTTTTTGTCAATCTATAATTCTTTATTAAGAGTGAACTGGTGGTTGAGACAAAATATAACATATAACAAACTTGATATTCATTACTCTTTTATCTTTCCCTTGTCATTTGCTTACCTGTTTTTTTTTTTAGAAATCTTGATTTGTTCTGTTTTAAAGAAATATGAATTATAAATATTTAAAAATATATATTTATTAAAAATTGATAGGAAACAAGATTCAATAATAATAAAATATATAATAAATTGTTTTTCTCTTCACTAGTAAAATTGTAATTATAAGTATGAGACTGTTTTTTGGGTAAACAGCTCATTCTGTAGAGTTTTATAAGTAGGTGAAAAATTTTATGTGGAAATATTCCTGTGGCCAGTTTTATATATATATATATATATAAATAACTATTTCATTAATCTACAAATTCTGATCATTTTTATTGATGATGACAAACTATTGAAACAAATTAGAATATAGCAAGGTAAATAAAATCCATGTTTAATAACTAAACAAGCAGGTGAATAAAAAATGTCATTCAGTGCTTCTCTCTCTCTCTCTCTCTGTTTTTAAATTTTAAATAGTTTCATCAAGCTTGTAAAATAAAAAACTCAAAGTTAAAATATATTTTAAACTAGTTTTCAAACAGTTTATTAAACAGAGTTTGTAAAACACAGGAAAAAAATAAAATTTAAAAGTTATTAAGGAATTAAAAATCTTAAAGAATTTTGCCACATGTAAAAGCTTTAAGTCATTCATTTTCCACAATTCATTAATGCATTAACCAATGTTTTAAAATAAAAGTTAATTAATGCAGAAATAAGTAGAAAACTCAAGACTAAATTTGATATACAACTGTTATCAGATTTGTTTTAATTACAATATATATATCGAAATGGTAATTTATTGACTGGCATCCCATTTCAACTACTATGTTCCATAATAATGTTTATCCTAAGTTTAAACTGATTGAAGTCCATGTATATCAATGTATATTAATGTATGTACACATATATTATGTGTATTTGTATATTTTAAATGCATATCTGTGCAGGCATCATTATATATGTATGAACACTTATATATATATATAAGTATAGAGGATTTGAACTCAGATTTTCAAGCACCCTTCAACTATCCACACTATCTCATACAACTGATACACATGACCACACACATGTAGAAAAGATTTATAATCACCAATATACATATTTCATGCTAAACCAGCACTCATCAGGTGGTCCAGATTATCATCTCTCACACATATATATAATCAATGCTCAGTTTATATTAAGATAGCAAATCTTCATACTTTAATGGACAGGCTTCAATGCACTACAACCTCCAACTTTTCAGCCATCCATATCATTGAAAATCTGATGATGAGAACTCAAATCCCATGCTGATGCTAATATTATTGCCATGCCCATGTTGACCTGAAGTTACTCTGACCCCTCATATATAGGATAGTATTCATTAAATACATATAAGAGGGATGGACAGGATACAAGTTTGATATGTATTTAATGGATACTGTCCTATACATGAGGGGTCAGAGTGACTTCAGGTCAATATGGGCATGGCAATAATATTAGCATCAGCATGGGATTTGAGTTTTCATCATCAGATTTTCAATGATATGGATGGCTGAAAAGTTGGAGGTTGCAGTGGATTAAAGCCTGTCCATTAAAGTATGAAGATTTGCTATCTTGATATAAACTGAGCATTGATTATATATATGTGTGAGAGATGATAATCTGGACCAACTGATGAGTGCTGGTTTAGCATGAAATACATATATTGGTGATTATAAATCTTTTCTACATGTGTGTGGTCATGTGTATCAGTTGTATGAGATAGTGTGGATAGTTGAAGGGTGCTTGAAAATCTGAGTTCAAATCCTCTATACTTACAATTAAGCTCCCAGGTTTGTGAAGAGTGCCTGGTTTTCATATATATATATATATATATATATATATATATATATATATATATATATATATATATATATATATATATATATATATATATATATATATATATATATATATGCAAAAAAGCTGTAATGCAAACTGTTTATTAGCATTAAAATTAAATTATTAGTTACAAATGTTTAATTTATTAAAACAAAAATGTATAAATTTATTCATTATTTAGCTAAAACCTGGCATATAGTTTCAATTCTAGAAGTGACCAAAATACATATATAACAGAATGTTTATGAAACTTAAATCTGTTTTAAAATATTGCATATTTCTTGGAAAATATCATGCCATAGACACATGATTAAATTTGTGTGGGGACCAAGAACAGATTTAAAAATAGATCTAAAATAAAATTTAGGTCAAAGCAAAATCACTCAAGCTGCACTATTTTGTTAATCATTTAAAATTTGCTTTTGTCTTTTCTAAATTCTTAACACTGAATTTTAAAAGTAATAAAACTATGTTAAATTTAAAGATTAAAAACTTAAAACTGTAAAAAAATTAATAAGTTGGCAAGAGAGGTGTCAGAAGACTGATATATAACCCCTCCAAATTCAACACTCAAAATCCCCTTTATTTTGTATGAAGCAGTTGGTGCCAGGATCTATGCCTGATTTCAAAATGGTAATAATTGGCTAACAAACCCAGCTTTGCCATCTTCCTTCAGAAGAGTGGTAACATTCTACCTGCTGCATATCATCATCATCACCACAGAATGGAAGAAACCAGTTCTGCCAGCTGCAAAGAAGACATCAGGAGAACCTATTAATGAATACCAGTGCCAAATACCATGCTGGATACCTCAGTTAGAAGATTATTGGTAATATTTTTTCCTGCTTAGTTCTTTAAAAATAAATTCTTAATTAAATTATTCTAATAAGTTTATAAAGCTAGATATTTTGTTGAATGTTCATAAATTGTAACTTATAAATAATTCCTCAATAAAATAAACTATATAATAAATTTCTAATATAACTTTAAATAATAATAACTAGAACCATCTTGCCTACTTAATGCATAATTATAATTTAATGATTTTTCTAAATCTAATAACTACAACCAGTTATTATGTATATATTTTCTAATCTGTAGTCATGCCTATTCTCTTTCATAGTATTTTGTTTATTTCATTGGTATTTTATGATATGCCATAATTCATAATGGAGATTAATAATATTAGTAATTTTAGAGAGATGATTAGAGGCTCTCCTGTAATTGATTTATGCTTATTTTTAGCAAACATAAAGCTCCATTTTGAAACATATTTTTATACATATATGTTTAGTTAAGATATTATGCTTTAACTTATTGTTAAGGTTTGCATATTAATGAATTATGTATAGTTAAATAATTACAAGATAATATTATAAAAGCACATTATTAATAATTAAACAGCAGTAAATCTCAGTGCTGTCACCATGTTCTTCCAAAAGTTCTTGCTTCAAATCCTAAAAGCCTACTCAATACAATCTTTATTAAAGGTAAATTTTACACCTCATCAAAGATTGAATAAAACTTGAAATCATAGCATACTTTTTAAAAAAAATTCCATGTGTGCACATAGAAAAATTTAAACACACTTATTTTTGCCCAACATGATAAATGAAATAAAGATAGCAACCTTGTGTTACAAATTGTATAATTATAGCCCACAGCAAATCACTTTTTTTTAATAACAGTTGCAAGTTCCCAAGCTTCAACCCAAAAAGTTTTTTCAATACCATAACAAACTAAGGAAGAGAAAAGCATATTTGGGCTTAATTAATCATTAATAATATGTTTTAAAGGGTAAACTTTATTGAGATTCAAAAAGGGTTTTATAAGTTACATTTGAAAATATGGTTTTAGATACAAATTCATTCATAATATTACATATATAGTAAAGGTTTACAATCTTGATTGTGATAGGAAATAAAACATGATTTATATTATTTAAAAGAAAAATAATTATTACATAAAAAAAAAGATACATATGTCAAAGTAAGTTAACATAGAGTTTTTAAATATGATATTTAGAAAAATATAGTGGGATTGCATGACAATACAATTGAAAAGATATGAAGGAATAGTTGAAAATAGTGTTAGATTGACATATGATCCCATAAAAATTGGGTTCATTTGGTCAGAGTATTATATGTTTTCATAACTAAGTCTTATTGTTTCATTTGTTACATAAGTTCCATGTGAAAAAAAAATGGAAAAATACTAGACAGTATGAATTGCATCTTGGGAAAACACAAAACGTTGATTCAGCATGAATTGCATCTTGGGAGAATGAAAAAAAATCCTAGTATGCCTGAATTGGAACCTGGGAAAATGGGAAAATATTAGTTCAGCAAGGATGGTATCTTGAGAAAATGGAAAATGTTTGTCAGTATGAATTGCAACTTGGAAAAATGGAAAAACATTAGTCAGCATGGACAACATTCTGGGAACATGGAAAAATACCATTTCAACATGGAAAAGCACCAGTTAGCATGCACTGAATTCTGGGAAAAAAATACAGGTCATCATAAATTGTATTTTGGAAAAATGAAAAATACTAGTTGGCATAAATTGCATCCTGGGAAAATTTAAAAACACTGGTCAGCATAAATTACATATGGTGAAAGTGGAAAAAAAACACTAGTCAGCATTGATTGCATCTTGGGAAAATGGAAAAACACTATTTACCTATTATATTTTTATTAAATAAAAGCTCTCCAAAATAATACTATATATATATATGCTTGAGAGTATGGATTATCTTCAGCAAAAAGAAATAAGTATAATAAAATATAAGAAAGTAGGTCCTCATAAAAGCAAGCACCTTTATCTCAAAAATAGAAAAAAAAACAGATTCGAATCCCTTTCACTTGCACTCATTATATATACATTTTTATATAATTTAATTAGTTAACTTTTGACATATATCATTTTTTACAAATAAACTGCATTTTGTATGTGCTTTGGTTAGGATCAGTTGAACAATGAATAGCGCATGGTATATTCACGAAGTCAGGGTTGCTGTGATGGAAATTATTTATAACTTATATTAAAAACCCTATGTGAAAAAATTAGAAAAAAATTATTACATAATTTTAGTGTTTTTATTTTTAATAATTCTCACGTAAATCTGTATCTTAAAACATACATTGCCCCCAAATAAATAAAATGAAATACTCGTTTTAAAATTAACTTTTAATTGATTAAAAATAAGAAGATACTTTGTCTACGAATATATCTACATTTTTTTTATTCAAACATGCATGTATATTATTTTGGACATATATCTCATTAAAATATTTATTTGTTTATAGTTATTAAAAATAAAAATCATTTACACATTTTCAATCTATTATTTTAAAATACTTGTGTGCCTATTCGTATTTAAAATATGTGCAAATATTTGATATGTTTTATATTCTTAATATGAATATTTGTGTACCTGTACTTTCACATATAGGGGACTCAGCTGAATTTCCCTTTAGTTTTAATTTAATTCTTCTTTGTTTTTACTTACTAATTTCATTTAAAACCCTTTTGTGGCTAAATGAAACATTGAGTAGAAATCAAAACAAGAAGGAAGACTTTTAAATTTTAAAACTACTATTCTTCTAGTTAAATCATTTTTTTCTCTTCCATTATCAAACTCATCATCCGTACAATATACATATAAACAAACAAAATAAACTTAGGCGTGACTATATAGCTATTTTTTTAATAATTTAACCATGGACAGGTTTTCGACCGAAAATATTGCTAAATGAACAGTTTATTTGCTTGATCAGATTTGGAAGTAATTTTTAATTTTCTATATGTTAATCACTTTAAAATAATTTAGCCATAATCTGGTCATCTACAGTAACAGATATACGTATTTTCTTTAAAAAACAAACAAAAGTTTTCGCTAAGTTAATCAATTCGTTAATTAAAAAAATATATGTATACAAAAATTATTCAGTCTGTATAAAAAGGTCAAATATAAAACAATATATTATTTGTTAATATATTAAATAATAAATAATAAGTAATAATAAAAATAATTAATAAAGATTAAGTTTAGTGATATAGAAATTATTTTGCTTATTTTAATTAACACTTATTTAATGTTTCTATGCGTATACATAGTGAAATAAACATATAAATAAATAAATGTCTTTATTTATGTATAAATGCATATATATATATATAAACGATCACATGAACACAACTTTTATATTTTTTGCCCATGAAAAAGAGACAACTTAATATTTGGCTTGTTAATAATGAAAGACATTGTTTCAAGAATATTTGTCTATTTTTTATTGGATATTTTAATTAAAAAGTCTAAATTAAATGACAATGAATTTATATATATATATATACGTCAAAAATATTTTTAAAATTAAACGATCTTTCTATAGCACTTAATTAGATGTAAGTAAAAAAAAAATCTAAATATTCTGGTCTTTTTATTATTTCATTTAATATTCTTCAAATAACTTAATATACAACAGATCAGGCCAGATTTCGTTTTTTTTTTTTTGTAATGGACTCACATAAAAATAATTACGTTACTATAAATGTACTATTATTTTTCGTGAAATTTTAAGCAAAAATGAAATGTAAATGAGTTTAGCAAAGATAATAAAAAGTGTAACAAACAATCAAAATAAAGCATGAAAATATCCTAAGTTAATGTAATTCTACCACAGAATAACTTTGATATTTTGTTTATCATGCCAGATACTTTGTAAGAGGACGCATTTCTATTTTTGCTATGATAATAAAATGGTGTTAAAAATTTAAATATTAATATCTAAGAAAAATGGCATTAAAAACTTAAATATTAACATCTAAGAATAAACGAGATAAAACCAAGATTTAAAAAACGAAAGCAAAAAATCAAAAAGAAAACAAAAAATCCAACAATAAAAGTCATTTTAAAGAAATGTTGCTTCTACTCTTTAAATAAATGACTCTTTCTTATCAACTTGTTGATTTATTTTCATATGAAGTCTAAGCATCAAATGTATTACTTGTCATTTAAAATTATAAGAATATAACCCAGTCATTTGGTCAGGCAATTAATAAATGATCAAATTTTCGAGCTAATAATTGCTATAAACATAATTAATAAAGCATAGACAAGCCCTGCATAGTTTTTATATTTTTGGAACATGACATGGACATAAGCATGTCTTTAGATTAAAATATTACAATAATTTTCCCAGAGTATAATAACCTGAAGAGAGAGCTCAAGAAAGCTGGTTCACTGCATATTAAAACAAGCAATGAATCAGTGAATTAGGATTCTAACAGAATTGAATTAATAAAAACTGTAGTATAAAAATGAATTACAGAATAAATTTTAATGCAACAAACTTTAATATGTCATGAATATGATGTGAAAAATGAAAAGTATGATTTGCAAAAAAATAATTTTAAGTTATTTGTAAAATAAGAATCATCAATGATTAATATTTAGAATTGGAAATCAATCATTTTAAGTTGATAATAGATATTATTGAATAAATATATTTGTGGGACGGTATTATGTATGTATTAAAACAAATACTATTATTCAAGCCTGTCAAAATTGCAGACCTCAATGACGTTATTCTTTTCATAAGAAACACGTTTTATATATTGAATGTTAAAAGTGAAAGGAGAAAAAGTATTTTTTTTATAATTTCATTTAAATAAATTATGTAAAAAGTATATATATATATATTTTGCTGTATTTTCCCAACAGTCCTAATTGTTTAATAAGAATACGTTATTTTGTTTTCATTTAATAACTAACAGTATAACGTTGTTTGCCATTATTAAAGTTACTTTGGCATAAATTTGTTTTATTTTCCAAATAGATCAAAAAGGTTGTCTCTATAGATTTTTTTTTGATTAATTTATCATTTAATTACTTTGAAACGTTTGATACGCGATATTGCTGAAAGTTTAAAATAATTAAATCATTATGTCGATGATAATTTATAATAAAATATATGATTTTAACATATTTTGGAAAAGAATGACATTTATGCAAGTAATATTAATCGGAAAAATTAGCTAATAAATAGTAACTTTAGAAGGGCGCGTTGACTAAATTGATATTACAAAGAAGTTAATTGAGATTAAAAAGATAAAATGCAAACATTAACATACATTTGTCATATAATATTATAATAATGTAAAAAATGTAATATTATTTATTTTTGTAAATTGCAATATACTAAAAACTTTTTTGTAAGATTAAGTTTATATATATGTATGTACGGAACTATGGAATAAGATAACTATTGTATGCTAAATATTTAAAATAATGGTATAAAAACAATTTATAAAAATCAATAATAACAATTAATCAGAATTTTAAATAGATAATTAGAAAAAAATGATTATTATCACTTTTTCTAAAAAAAAAAATTGCACACACACACACACAAATTATTAAGTTATTGTTATAAGTACAAATATAATCATATATAATTTTATTGCTTGGGAATTCATAACACGTTCGAGCACCGGGAAGTCCCAAGATCGATTCTGGTACGGCAGGTCTAGCGCCCGAACTTCGTATGAACTTCCAAGCAGTAAAATCATGTTCTCAAACGCATATTTAATTTTTTGCTTGAAAATAAGTTAAACATAATTAGAAAATAATATTGAATCATTACTGGTGATATTTTGAAATTGCTTGTCACGCTTTTACATTCTTGCATACACATAAGTAGACACTTTTTGATATCTTCCGAATCATCATCATCAACCATTATCAATCCACTGCAGGATAACGGTCTCTCCAAGTTCAATCCATCTTTTCCTATCTTTGGATCCTCTTCTCCACATCATCCCTGCACACTTTCTTATTTCATCCATCTCACATGTGGTCTCTTCTTGGGTCTTTTACAATCTTGGAATCCAGTTCAAAATTTCAATTGTCCATCTATTATCATCTCTTCTAGCAATATATCCAGCCCAATTCCATTTCAGTCTTTTAATTTTTCAATGAGGTCAATAACACCTGTTTGTTCTCTTACCTACATTGCGTTTTTGATCTCTTCTTGTTACTCCCAACATGCATCTCTCCATACTTCTTTGAGGGTCTGAAGTCTCTGTATTGCTCTTCTATTATGTGTCCAAGTCTCAGATCCATAAGTAAGAACTGGCAAACACATTTATTTAAAACTTTCCTTTTCAAACACATAGGCATATTTCCTTTTAGTATCAAGTTATTTCTACCAAAAGCACCCCAAACAAGTTTAATTCCATGATTAATTTCATCCATTATGTTTCCATCTGTATTAATAATCTGACCAAGGTATTTGTAACTGTTAGATTCTTCTAACTCATCATAATCAATTTTTATTTTCATATTTTGAGAAAATCTATTAAACATTACTTTAGTCTTTTTAACATTTATCTTTACTCATACTTTCCTACTTTTATCTGATAACTCCTCCAACATTTCCTGTACCTTTAAAGCATTATTTGCAAAAACAACTACATTATCTGCAAAATATAAATGACTTAAATAATCACAATTTACTTTCACTCCTTTAACTTCCCATTTTAATCCATAAAATACTTCTTGCAGCACTGCTGTCAAAAGTTTTGGAGATATGGAGTCACCCTATTTTATACCCTTTTCAATGTTGATTTTCTACTATCATTGTGCAATCTAATTGTTGCTGTTGCATGTTTATAAATATTCTTTAAAATATGACATAATCCTGGATCTACACCTTGATGATCCAATGCTTTAATCACTGAAGAAATGTTTATAGAATCAAATGCCTTTTTATAATCTACAAATCCTAAGCATAATGGCAACTCATATTCATTTGTACTTTCTATAACTTTTCTCAATACCTGGATAAGATCTACTGTACTAAAACCATTTTAAATCCAGCTTGTTCTCTTGGTTGGTGGAAATCCAGTGTTTTCTGTAGACAAATTGTAATTAACTTAGTAAAAATTTTGCATAAAACTAATAAAAGACTGATAGGGTTGTAATTTCTAATATCTTCTTTATCACCTTTTTTAAATATTAATATTAATACTGCATTCTTCCAATCATCCTGGTACATATTTAGCATTTAGATATTTGGTATATAACTTTGCTAAAATTTTTTCTATTTTTTTCACCTGCTTTTTTTAATATATCAATTATAATTCTATCATTACCTGGAGCCTTCCCTTTCTTCATAAATTTAATTGCATGTCTCACCTCCTCATTCAAAATTCTGGGCAATTCAGAAGATGTAGTAGGTATAGGAGGCACTTGTTCTTTATTACTATATAATTCTTGATAGAAGTCTTTTACACATTTCATGATGTCATCTCTCTTTTTAGTAATAATGCCATCTTTTTTTCTTATTGCAGATATAAATGTCCTACCAATACCAAAATGTTGTTTTACACTTTTTAGACTTTTATTCTCTTCTATAGCTTTCCTTGCTAGTTCACAATTATACTTTCTTATATCATTTTCAACTCTTGTCCACACCATTTTACAAAATTCGAGATATTCAATCTTTTTTAATGCATCATTGTTGTATATCCTCATATTTCTTCTTTTCTTCATAAATTCTCTAGTCTCAGTAGAAATTTTATTGGTCACTTGCTGCTTTTTTCTACCAGCTATCTTTGTTTCAGTTTTTAAAAGTGTATCAGTTATTTTCCTATTAATGTTATTCAAATCTGAATCATGTTCAAAATCAACTAATACTTGAAATCGATTTGTAAGTTCTAATTTAAATTTATTAGAATAATATATGTTATCAAGAAAATGATTTATTTAAACATCAATAATTATTACTATATTAGTACTATGATATTATAAGAACATAGATTAATAAGGCAAAATATATTACTTTCATTGAAATTATGGAGTGAGAAGAAAGTTATCTGACTTTCTTACAAAACTATGCTAGATACTATGATATCATTGACATTTAAATATGTTTTCTAATTTAGCAATAGTTTTATTGATTATTCTAATATGGACATTAACATTTGTTTCATGGAAAAAATCTTTATCTAAAATTAAAATTAATATAAAATAGTATGTATATTTATTCAATGACATAAGAACAAGTTACAAATTTGGGTAGGTTTTAAATTGCTTTTTACGCAAAAAAGTGAAGTTTATTATTAACAAAGAATTATAAGGCTGAGAACTTTCAGAGAACTTAAGTCTCAATATTTATAGCCTACTTTAAGCATTAGCGGTGATTAATGCAAAATTTATGCAAAGTTTTCTTTCATAAAAACCACTTTCTGGAGATTGCAAAGCACCGTTGTTATTTGCAATAAAGCATTCCTCTTTAATCTTTCATTTCATATCATTACTTTCAGTGCATAGTGCTCTTCCCATAAGTACATAAACTGAAATATATTAAAAATTAGATTTGGAGATTACTGTAAAAGTTGTTCATCTAGGAGAACAAGAATAATAATTTTTTAAACATTGGAATTGTATAAATATAAATATAATTTTGTTAATATATTACCATTTCTTTTGCAGTAGATTATTGAAAATAATTCAAAGGATGTGGAAAAATAAATTTATTACTTACTTAGTGCAAATTCAAGAAACAGCTATGTGCACACACACATACTGCAAATAGGTTACAGTTTGATTAAAAAACTTTCATCTTTAATATTATGTTCTTTTTTTTTTATCTCAGAAATTACAATGACCATACTTGTTCTTTCAGGCAGTACCAATTTTATATGTATTATAATTCATATTTTTGAGAAAAGCAGTAGTCATATAAGTGCTAGAAGGCATGAAAATATTCATGCAGTAAAAACTTTCAATATTATCAACATTTAATCTCCATAATTTCGTCACTGTCCAATACATATACTTCTCAAATACTAAAATTATATCCACTTATAACAATCATCAAAAAAAGGATATTTATGGAAGCTCTAAAATTGTAAAAAAAATTGTATTAATAAAAGAAACAATAAAATTAGCATCTGTATTGAAGAGTTTCCTTATACAAATGATAGAATCACCATCCATATTTAAGTCAAACTATTACCAACCACATGAAACAATTATTGTCTTTGCAATAATCATGTGGTTACATTATCTAATTAAAGGGAAGTATTCTCCTGTTGAAACACCAGTATTTTACTTTGCTTCTAATGTGTTTTGCTTGTAAAAACATTTATTTCAATATATATATATATATATATTGTGACCTTTTATTTAGGTCCCTATTTCAATATATATATATATATATATTGTGACCTTTTATTTAGGTCCCTGTATTAAATAATCCAAAATTTTAAATCATAATAATATATCTGGCATGAAAATTTTAATAAGTGGCTTTAAATAAAGACTGTTTTGGATGCACTAGGAAATTGCTTGAGTGGAGATGAGATTTCAAACCCAGTGTAGGTTTGAAACTAGGGATAAAACAACAATTTAAAAATATTGTTATTAATTGGGAGATAAATATATTGCTATTTTATTATTGTTGAATAATAAATTAAAATAAATAAACAAATAAATTAAATTTATTAAAACTTGTAAAATAAATGGTTATAGTCAATTACTTAAGCATATTTTTTAAGTAGTGAAGCCAAAACTGCCTTGCATATTATGAGTAGTTATTAAAAATGAAGCCAGAGGGGGTAATATTAATATATTCACACCAAGATTATTGGTTTAATTGCTCCCACAGTGCATTGTAATAAAAGCTATATATAATTTAACAAAGTTGTAGGGGGGTGTTGATTAAGAAAAAAAAACTAAACAACCACAGACTTCAACTCTGATCTTCTAAAATAAGGAGGAAAAAAGCTAAAAATCAGAAAATTTTGGAATCTAATTGAATGGGATTATAATATATTGCTATCTAAAAATATGGAATAAAATAAAAGCTATCATTTTAAGCACCATCTCCATGACCGTATGATTCCTGGGATTCATACTGGAGAAGGAAATGAAAGCCATGGGGGTAAGTCTTTATCTAAATAAATATTGCTTTAAACCCAGAAAAATTCAAGAAAAAATATGCTTTTGCTTTTATGTTATTCACATTTTTAAAATCTCTTCTTTAAAAATGATGCACAAATTAGTTATAGTTAAAATAAAAAGTTGATAATGTTTGTACTTCATGCCACTCTTATTATCCAGCAGAACAATATTGTGCTTGTAAATTAAAATCTCAAGAAAAAATAATAATTCAAGATAATTTTGAAGACGAGGATTATGATATATATAGTAAATAAATTAAAAAGTCATTTTTGAATCATCTAACTTTTAATAAAGTAAAAAAAATAATTGCATGATTTTATTATCTATTCTCGTCTGCTGATTTTTTCTAGTGCCAATTTTGTGTAATGATAGAAATGACCGATTACAGATTCATTAAAAAGGCTCATGGTATCGTACTTGAAATTGGATAAATTCTTTTTAATAGTGCTAAACAGTTATTATTTGGTCAATGGAAATATAATACAATAAATCTTTACTTTTAAAATTTTACAGTACAACATGTATAAATAAGATTTTAAAAAATTGTCTGGTAACTGTCCCAATTACTTAAAGTGTTACAAATCATACTGTGGAGGAAAGAATAAAATTAATAAAGAATTTTAAAAAAGTTAAATATGTTAATTGTAATAAAATTCTAAAGTCATTTTCAAGGAAAATTATCTGGATAAAATGTAAAATAAACTGATTTTAGGTATACTTCACTTGAAATGTTTACAGAATAAATCAATAAATGTATTTAAAAAGTTTGTTTTGAAGATTATAATAACCTATAAAGTTAGTAAGAAAAATTATCTAGAAAAAAATGGATAAACTGATTTTAATTATGATACACTTGAAGACATTTGAATATTGCCTAATTATATTAGCATCAAACAGGATAATAAAATATATATACATTATCAGGAATGTTTGCTCATCATAATATCAGTTCTTATCATTTTAACTCCCAAGGATGAAATAACTTGGATGAATAGTATAAAAATTAATGGAAGAAAATGTTCTTTTATTTTTTTATTTTTGCTGTGTTGGTTTTTAATACTTATGTCATGTGTTATTTGAGAATTTTGTTTTTAAACATATATGTTTTATTGTGGTATATGGTCTAAAATATATTTAGTCAAAGGGATATAAAATGTATAAAGATACATACATTTATTATTACACACATTTTTGTTATTTTCCCAAGTAAGGGAAAACATAATCTTAATGTCATTGATCTGAAGAGAAAAAAATATTTATCTCTTATAGTTTAAAACTGATTTTAGTGTATTTTATTAAAGGGTGAACATGCAGACATTTTGTCAAAGATATATTAGAATGACTGAATTATTTTCTTATATAAAAGAAAATTTGATATAAGCCTTTTTCATTTTGTAATTTTGTATAGAAATGAACTTGTCCACTTTGAATACAAATGCAGGTTTGATCTTTATTGCTTAAATACATTGTGCTCTCTCTAACAAAAGTATAGTTGTCATTTTAAAATAATTAATGATCATTTGACATATATATTTTGGTTTGTCTATTGATACATTAATGGTTCTGCATTGTGAAATGGAATATGTATATCTCCACTGTTATTGTTAGTGTTGTTTTACCTTGCTATAATATTGAGAATGATTTGTGACAGTTTTTAGCTGATAGGATGTTCCAATAGAATGGCATCCAATAGATTAATATTAATATTGAGCATGGGCTGATGGAGAATCACCTATTGCTGATTCCATGAGAGGAAAGTTTGGTAGAGGCTGAGTAGTAATTAATGCTTGTTAGCATAAATAATCCTAAAAGAAAGGATATCCATGGTCTGAATTCTATTTTTTTCATGATGAGGCAAAGCCCACATGTGTATACCCATAGAGAGGTAGTAGAATTAGCCATATTATTATACAACTGTCATGTTGTTTTTATAGAGCCTCCCTTTTAGTGGTAAATCCCTCATGATGATATAGAGTTAGTTTTTCCACCATGTATGGTGAAGTATAGTAGTTCAAAATCATATGGCAAGGATAAAATAATGTTAGATTTAGGAACACTGATCCGGCTATAGTGTTTGCCTAATTATAATAGTGCTTTATGATGTTGTAGGATCATCATCAGTTATAGACAGACCAAACCCAAAACCTATTGGTAATTGTAGAACTTATAGATGTAAGAGCAAGAGATGCACATGGGCAGTGTGGATTTATCTTCATCGAATAATGATTTAACAATGGATTGGTAAGATCAGTTAAGTATTCAATAATTTTGTTGTGGACATAGATAATGTTTTAGTGATATGTGTGTATTTGACTTTTGATGTCTGTTCTTCAATACACCAAACCTATTCATCTCAAATTTTAATCAGTTATTAATTGCACAGAATATGATAATTGCCCTTATCATATTCTGATAAAAGAAATGGCTTTGATATAATGCACTATTTTATAACTTTTGAATTCTAAATTTAAAATTTGTGCATACCATAAGGTCCTAAATACACTGTTGTTTTTGTAATTTAAGTGCTAGTTCAGTTTCAATAAGGTTTCATTATCTTATTCTTTAAAATAGGCTAAACAGTAATAAGTGATACTTTGAATATCATTGTATAAGCTGGTTGTATTGACTAAGAATATGGTCAATGGGATACTGAGTATTTTCCCATCCCTGAGTTTAATTTAATATATTGGTTTTATTTCATGCCATGTCTTTGAATTAAAATTTGTAAATATTGTAAATAAAGTTTGTTGTGTTTAAAAATTTATTTAGTTGCCTGTAGTCTTATTGCTAATCACCATATATACACTATTATTGTTATTGCTATCGACCTATCAGAAGATTATAAATTGAAATCATCATCGACCAATATAGTACTATTAACTATATTATGCTATATCATAATAATTTTGTTAAGCCTTATAATTTATTAGTACATCTAATGCATCATCACACAATAATCAAAATGTTAATAACTTAGAGTACAGATTATTTTAAGTAATAGATTAAAAGATAAATATAATATTGATTTAATTGGTTTAGTTGAACCCGCAGAGCTATCATTCACTGATCTTGATCACATGGTTTATAATTATTTGAGAAAAGGAATTTGGTAAGTTATTGTGTTTATTTATTAAAAAGTTATTCCTATTTCTTAAATATTAAAGTTATAAGAGTTATTGAGTTCATAAAGTTTATGTGTAACTGCTAAATATAGTTTTTAATTTGAGTTTATATTGAGATCTGTTTTGTGCAGTCTATTCGGGTAGTGGTAAAATCCCTCTCACTGACCCAAATATATTGTGTATAATGATTTTGAGTGTTTGAATCCTGAGAAGAATTAGTTGTTAAGTTTCAAGGTAGAATTTAAATTTGTAATAAATTTTATAGCTAGTTAATTATTATAGTTAAACTTGAAATAGATTACTTTCACTGTTTTATGAAAGTCAACCAAACTTTAAGATATAAATTACTTCTTTTGTTGTAAAAAGTATAGCTTGTTTTAACTTCATGATAAATATTCTGGTTGTGTCAAGCTTGAAATCCCTATTTTTATTTAGCTTATCTTTTTACCATTTAATACCATATTAGTTTATAGTTTAAGATTTCAGTCTCCATCATTAACATTGTTCTTCAATTTCATCTTGATCGTTCTTTTATTTATTCATTCTCATTTGACATTAATTCATTATCATAATTGATTAATCATACATTAACTTTTATTCTTTTATCATCTTAACTATTCATTAACTCTTATTCTATCATCATCTTAATCATTCATTATTCTCATACATCTTCGTTCTTTTCTCTTCATTCTTAGACTCATTTCATTCCACTATTTAATTATTACTTCTTTTCATCATCCATTTAGTCATCTACATCATAATTTACTTATCATTTCATTTATAAGTTTAATTTCATAATCATTCCAGAGATATAATTATTAGTTATTTATTGGTTTGCTGAATATCAAATTTAACTCATCACATTTTGTTTGTGTGGATTTTAAAGCTGGTTTGACCAGAAGTTATTATCTTTATTAATCACCTTGTGATCTTCTTTAGATCTATAGTTTCATGCTAGTTTTATTCAATACAGGAATCATTTTGTTAGTTTTACATTTTGTTTCTTTATGCTTATATTCTTGACAATGAGAGTATGATAGGTTGCATAGGAGGATTTAGTCACTAAAACATACGGCATGATTTGTTGACGATCAGTTAGACCAGTGAGAAGGTTACAATATATATATATATATATATATGTTAATTCTAATGTTTTCACAGATAAAAGATGTCATATTATTATTACTATTTGCGGGATATTCCGTGTAGTGAAAAAGCTAAATGCTGATGCTTCAATACAATATCAAGTACCTTCCTCAGAACATCCTCTTTCTCAAATCATAAGAATGCATGTGAGATTTAAAATCATTTTTATCGTTTTCTTTCTCCTCATATTTAAATTCTATTGGTTGAGAAGTTTTAAAATTTATTTTCTCTTCCAATAGTTTCTTCCAAATGTTTTAATCTTCTTTAACTCACACCTTTCATTTATGCTCTTGGGCCTTTTAAAAATCTCTATAGCTTCTCTTAGCAATCTCTGGTCATATTGTTCAATTTTTGCTAAAATATTTGTTTTTTCAAAATTGATATCATGATTTGTTAATTTAATATGAGAATAAATAGCTGATGAATTGGATTTTTCTCTCACTGCCAGAATGTGTTCTTCCTTTCTAATATTTATTCTACCATTAATCTGTCCTATATATGTATGTGGACAGACCCTACATGGAATTTCATACACACCATGACACTCCAAAGCAATTTTATCTTTAGGAAGAGGAAATATTGCACTAATTTTTTTTATAAGTAGTGTAAATTGTGTGAATATTATTATTCTTTAAAATGTTACCAATTCTATCAGTTACTCCTTTAATATATGGCAAAATTGTCTTAATTTTTGATGTAGCAAAATCTTTTTTCTTTTGATATACAAAATTAACAAAGCATATGCCACACTTGAATGAGAAGGTATAAAGATACACAGAAATTATTACATGCTAAGTGCTTTTGAGGCCTTTTGCCTCATATTCATAGCGGTACTGTGAGCTGCAGAACGAAAAAATAGGGCAAGGAAATAAAACAGTATGCAAAGCATATGCAAATGAACTAGATAGTCCAACGTTTGGAGATGTCAAAGCAGGTATCTCGTCTATTGATGGAGTTATTATTGCCATTAATAAAATATGCTTCTCTGATTTTCTTTTGATATGTATAAGCCCTATTAATAATTTTGTAATTAAAACCATTATGAAGAAGCATTTTATTAGTAGCAAAAAGGTCCCCGTGAAAATGGCTATCATCAGAAAGTCTCTTTGTTCTATCCAACAATGTCTTTGCCACTGAAAATAGTTGTGCAGGATGGTGATGAGAGGAAAAATGCAGATATCTCCCAGTGTGTGTTGGTTTTTTATATATACCATGGGATAAAGAACCATCTTCCCTTCTTTCAATCAAAACATCTAAAAACGGTAATTGATTATTATTTTCTATTTCCATGGTAAATTTAATATTGTTGTGAAGAGAGTTTAAAAAATTAAAAAAGTCATCAAGAGCATGCTTACCATGAGGCCAAATAACAAAGGTATCATCAACATACCTCAGCCATATAGATAGTTTTTTAACTGCTAAAGTCAAAATTTTATTTTCCAAATCCTCCATAAAAATAGAAGCTAATGCTGGAGAAATTGGTGAACCCATAGCTAGACCTGATGTTTGTTTATACATCTGCCCATCAAAAACAAAAAAATGTATTCGATAAGCAGTGTTCAATCAAAACCACAGCAAAATTAGGCAACTGAATATTTTTTAAAACTTGAATCGCTTCATTTACAGGTACACTAGTAAAAAGTGAAACAATGTCAAAACTTACCAAAATATCATTCTTAGTCAATTTAATATCCTGGATAAGCTCAAGAAAATGATTAGCATCTTTAACACATGATGACATCGTTGTTAAATGCGGCTGTAAAAAAGAAGTCAAAAAACGAGCTAGTGTCTGTGTAGGTGAACCAACTGCACTTACAATCGGTCTCAATGGAATATCTGGCTTGTGAACTTTTGGTAAACCATATAATTTTGGATAAAAAGAAGATTTTTCCCTCGGAGTAAGCTGTATCTTTGTTTCTAAATCTAGATCAGTAGAATAAATTAATGCTTTTGTTTTCTTTTCAAGATAAGTCATAGGATCTCTATAAATTTTTTTATAAATATTATCATTTAATAAATCATGTATTTTTTTAAAATAATCAGCCTTATTTAAAATTACTGTAGTATTACCCTTATCTGCCAGAAGAATAGTAATAGATTTGTCATTTTTAAAGCAAACAAAGCTCTTCTTTCATTAATTGATAAATTAGTTTTAGGTGGTTTTGCCTTATTTAAAATATCGTATATTTCCCCCCTCACTATATCTGCATCCCCGCAAGGTATTTTTGATAGACTACTTTCCACTCTGCAAATAATATCCTCAAAAGGTAATTTTGTTGGTGTTATTGCAAAATTAAAACCTTTATTTAAAACTTTTAGTTCAAAGTCTGATAATTTTCTATCAGATAAATTCTTTACAGCTGCACACTTCCTCGTTCAGATAAAGACAAAGATAGCATTTCCTGTTTCTTTGTAAGTAGTTTGTTAAATTTATTCATTTGCCTTCGAAATTTAAAATCACCTTCTTTAGTTACTCTAAAATAAACGATTTTATCACAAATTGACCATAATGTTGGATGAAAAGTATTACTTAATAAAAGGCGGAGTTGTAACAATTTTTTATCTAAAAAAACTTTATTCTTGTATTTCTAATAAAAGAAGTTAAAATATCAAAATTTGCCTTAATCAAAACTGCTTCAATTTTCTTTGTATGCGTATGGAAGGAACTTTTACAACAGCTAGGATAAAGTCCATTTCTTTTACAGTTGAGTAAAAATTGAAGATCATAAACGGCTTTAATTTTCTTCACACACATTCTTTCAAAACACCTCCATTCTGTAAACCAATCTTTCCCATAAAGATGAATAATGTTAATTCTAATGTTTTCACAGATAAAAGATGTCATATTATTATTACTATTTGCGGGATATTGGATAGAACAAAGAGACTTTCTGATGATAGCCATTTTCACCGGGACCTTTTTGCTACTAATAAAATGCTTCTTCATAATGGTTTTAATTACAAAATTATTAATAGGGCTTATACATATCAAAAGAAAAAAGATTTTGATACATCAAAAATTAAGACAATTTTGCCATATATTAAAGGAGTAACTGATAGAATTGGTAACATTTTAAAGAATAATAATATTCACACAATTTACACTACTTATAAAAAAATTAGTGAAATATTTCCTCTTCCTAAAGATAAAATTGCTTTGGAGTGTCATGGTGTGTATGAAATTCCATGTAGGGTCTGTCCACATACATATATAGGACAGATTAATGGTAGAATAAATATTAGAAAGGAAGAACACATTCTGGCAGTGAGAGAAAAATCCAATTCATCAGTTATTTATTCTCATATTAAATTAACAAATCATGATATCAATTTTGAAAAAAACAAATATTTTAGCAAAAATTGAACAATGTGACCAGAGATTGCTAAGAGAAGCTATAGAGATTTTTAAAAGGCCCAAGAGCATAAATGAAAGGTGTGAGTTAAAGAAGATTAACAACATTTGGAAGAAACTATTGGAAGAGAAAATAAATTTTAAAACTTCTCAACCAATAGAATTTAAGTATGAGGAGAAAGAAAACGATAAAAACGATTTTAAATCTCACATGCATTCTTATGATTTGAGAAAGAGGATGCTCTGAGGAAGGTACTTGATATTGTATTGAAATGTCAGCATTTAGCTTTTTCACTACACGGAATATCTCGCACATAGTAATATATATATATATATATATATATATATTAACACAAATCTCTAAATAAGTAACCATATAGAAAAAATAAACATACACCATTCATTCATATGCATTTATTTGCAATATTACATAATTTTTTGACAGGATTACACTTATCATCATTTGCGCAATAATAATTTGAAAGGTTATAGAGGTGCCGCAAACAACATATAAAAATTAATAACTGATTTTGCGGAAATAAAGAATATATAACTCTTAAATTAATTGACTAACAAAAGCTGACTTTTCACATGTGTGAATGACAAAAAACACACAAAGGTATAAGATATTGTCTTTCCATAATGCAAACTAACATTACAATTACCTTTAGTATTAAAAGAAGTCTTGGAAAAAAATTATAGCTTCTGACTGATAAAACTCCTTAAAATATTTTCTTTAATTTTTAACTTTATTCATTTTCTCAAAAATGTCAATATTAGCCTGTTCAAGAAAATTCATGCCTGTATTTCTCCCATGAATATATAGAATGCAAAGCTAAGATATTTATTCTTGGATTTTATGAATTGTCTTTCTTTTAAACACAAATAATTGTTAAATGCATTTCAATAAAATGCACATGCAATCAAAACTATGAAAATTTAAATAGAAATTATATGTATGCATCCACATAAATACATAATATCACACATATTATTAAATGTTTCTATTACTCCCATCTCACCCTCATCATATACATAAATATATTATAGATTAAAAAAAAACATATACATTATAATATAATGAATTTGCTCAAGTAAATTGCAAATCAAATCGAAAGATTAAACAAAAGCAATTAAATATGAATATTATACATAATACATATCAATATAAACAAATAGAAAATATAGGTAATGTTTAAAAATTAAATACAAAAAAAGTTATAAAACTTGGAATGAATCATTTGCAAAGAGGCAAAACATTCCAAATGGTAGTGCCATCCAGTTCAAGCTAGAGTAATCAATGGATGCAGGAAAGCTTTTTTACTCTAGCTTGCCCTGAGGTCATTACTACATGGAGAGTTTTATCTCTATGTAAACTGCTTGTGTAAGCATAAAGAATGGTGATCATGTGATGTTTAGTGATTTAATGAATCATTTGCTAAAAAAATATTATTGCCTTAACAAAATAAGATCCTCTTTAATATATAATTTATAATCTGAATAATTAAAAAAAATCCAACTACATCAATTCTTTAAATATATTTTTAAAATTTAAATTTAAATTTATAGAATTTAGCAATATAAATAAAAAATTCTAGTTCCAAAAACAAAAACCTTTCAATGATATAAGCAACTATAGCAACAATGACAGAAACCAAAAGTTCCACTTCATAAAATAAAATCTATTAATTAATATTCAAATTCAGTCATATTTAAACTCTGTAACATTTGAAGCTTATAATTGAACTGTATTAAAATATTCTATGTTAGATTGTTAATAAATATTGTTTTGTTGATTGTTAAATTAGTGTTAGCAGTTTGTTAACTGTTTTTTAATTTGTCAATTGCTATTTGCCAAGAATCTCAACCTTTGTAATCTAAAGGTGATTTTAGATATTTGAGGGATGGTCTAGATATAGTAGGCATTTATATTTTTTCTATGAAGTATTACAATTTAATCTTTCTTTTTATTGCATTGCCCAATTCACTTTATTATTATTATTATTATTATTATTATTATTATTATTATTATTATTATTATTATTATTATTATTATTATTATTATTATTATTATTATTATTATTATTATTATTATTATTATTATTATTATTATTATTATTATTATTATTATTATTATTATTATTATTATTATTATTATTAACACTTTACTACTTTTTACAGTCTTTTATACAGTTATTATATTAATTATATTTTAATGGTGTTTTATTAAATTATTCTGAGTATGAAATTAGTATGCATGTGCACTCAATAATGCTTCTTAAATAATAAACAAGTTATAAACAGTTCATTTTCAATACAATGAGCTTTTTATTTATTACATTTACATATAAATGTTTTTTTTTTTTATAAATTATACACACATTCTTATAATACTATAGCTAATTTGTGAACAAATTTATTTATATACATATATTTTAAGTTTGAAGTATTGTTATCTTAATATAAACTGAGTATTAATTTTGTATATGTGTGGGAGATGATGATCTGGACCAATTTGATGAGTGTTGGTTCTGCCCAAAATATGTATATTGGAGATCATTTATATTTTCCCCATGGGTGTGGTCATGTGTATTGATTGTATGAGATAGAGTGGATAGCTGAAGGGAGCTTGAAAGCCTGTGTTCAAATCTACTATAAATACATTTATATATTAACTGTTATAATGTAGACCCACTTTCACTTTTAAATATATATATATATATTAATTTAATTTTATAATTACGTAAAAAATAAAAGAAGTCATGCTATAGTATACAGTAATACAAGTGTTCAAGTTATTAAACATTGGCATCTAGACATTGTTGACCCTTAGAGAAAGAGACTGTAGAACATACCTTATCTGAGTCATCTGTTAATATTTGCATATATGATTAGCATTCATTCAGTAATATCTGATGATTTTGTCATTATCTTATTTTTGAAATATATTTTATTAAAATTAGTATCATAATTTGAACTGAAACATACAAAGATATGCTACATGACTTTTAAATCTAATTTACTGTTTAGAAAACTTATGACAAGATAGATTTAACGTCATGGTAGTAATGAGAAAGTGTCTATCTTGCTGAAAATAAATTTCATAAACATAAAAAGAAAGAGTAAATAAACATTAAAGTTCAGGTTTTATATAAAAAATAAAAATGGTGATTTAATAAATGCAGTGTTAATATTTGTTTTCCAAATACACGACTCCATCCATTAATTTAAGAAAGAAAAAGAGTTTAAAAGAATGAGAAAAGCACAGTCAAACACCATTCCAGTTATCTTCCAAGATTTTTATAGTTTGCAAGTTTTTTTTGGGGGGATGGGGGGTGGAGTGGGGGGTGGAGGGGGCCTTTTTTTCGGTGGAGGGTATTTATTAAAAGAAACCGATTTTATTTTTATTATGACGTTCTATTTAAATATTTTATATTTCAATGCTTTAAAATTGGGCAAGAAATCTTATCTCAGTGATCTGTATTAAAAATTTGTTTTTAACTATTAACTTTAAAAGCAAGTTAAATATGTTTCAAAAAATTAAGAACAAAAAAAAAGATTATGAAGTTCATCTTTTTAAAATTTAAACATAAATTAAGTTTTTATGTCCAGCATGAAATTTATTTTAATATTTTAAATATAGCCATTTGCTTTTAAATGCTTATAGATTATTATAAGTATTACTAGAGGTCTTCCATATGATATTGTCTTTACGTTTAAAAATCAGTGTCTCATTGACAGCATGCCATTTTTTATGTTTATACAATAAGAAATGGTATATTTTGTAAAGTTCCTGTTCATCAAACCACTAATTCGTGTTCATCAAGCTATTAATTCGTAAGAGAGAGAGAGAGAGAGAGAGAGAGAGAGAGAGAGAGAGAGAGAGAGAGAGAGAGAGAGAGAGAGAGAGAGAGAGAGAGAGAGAGAGAGAGAGAGAGAGAGAGAGAGAGAGAGAGAAAGAGAAAGAGAGAGAGAGATGTTATCGTGTCGCATATGTGAGAACGTTCTGAGTGAATAATGAAGACATTCATCTATATATACATTAAAGAAATACCATACGACTTTACTGTAGCCAGATTTAATTGCAGTATGCGTAATGCATAAACACCTTTATTTTATTAATATATAATAATTGGCCATCACCACTGAGATTCTCCACCATTTTATTAATTATTTCATAATTTATAGCACTGCTTTTACTTATAATTACTAAATACTATTTAAAGCACAATATTATTTTGAAAATAAATAGTTATATATTTATTACTATTTTTTATATGCCTATGCGTTTTGTGACAATGAGAGTAGCAGATTCTAGAAAATAAAATGACAGATTTTACAGCTCAAAGTGGTGGATTATAAACAAGGTGTATCTACCTTCTTATGACATCTTTAAGCATCGATTTTTTAATTTTATTTACTATATTAAAATTTGTAAATTACAATAATTTTATTTAATTCTTTTTAATGTATTATTGATTTATAAAATAATTTCGGTTGACTATTTTATTTACTATTAAAATTCCATTGAAATTTTTTTTCTTCTACAAATTTTATCACACAGAAATTTAGATATGCAGTAATTATTTTGTTTTTGTTTATGGTTTTACAAGGTTAAATCCATTTTCAACTTCACTAATAATTTGTAAGTACTGTGCAGGTTTATTGCTGATCTGTCTAAAATAAGTTTTTAATCAATTTTACTTGTAAATAGATAACATTTTATGTGACTTTAATTATATAATAAAGATTGTCTAAAAGTGTGAACTGAAATGTATTTAAATGTCATGCCATCAATCAATCACTCTCTGAAAAATATAGATCGTACAAAAAGATTTTAGTAAAACACTTGTATTTTGCTTATTATATATACACAATTTTCAATGTAAAAAAAAAGTAAAATTAAAATTTAGTTGATTGTTCGTTACAATGTTTATATAATTTTAGTTCATAAAAGAAATCACACACATATTCACAAAATCAAATCAATTTAAATGAAGTAAAGAGAGCTTAAAAATTATTTTAGTCTTAAAGTTTAAACTGTTTATATATAATTTTACAGATACTACATAACAATATATGATATTTAATTAATATTAAAGAAATAATTAATAACTAGATTTTCACTTTATTGAAGTCAAAGATTTAGACACGCATAACTTGTAAATCAGCCAAAAAAAAAAAGCCTATAAAAGAAAAATGAATTCTAAAAGGGATCCGAAAAATCTTATTTCAGTCAAAGTTAAAAGTTATAGCTCATTATTTAGATATCAATGTTCATAGCTTTTGTTATTCAAATCAATGATTAAAATTACCAAACGCTAAAAATAGTAAATTGGTATATAACAACAACAATAATAATGTAATAAAATTAAAATAATGATTAAATTAGAACATAGTATAATTTAAATGCACTAAAACAACATTTATAATTGATATTATCTATGCAATATATTTAAAAAAATTATTAGTAAAAGGCATTTACAGTTAGTGTTAATCTTGATTATAAGTTCTCTCTCTCTATATATATATATATATATATATCTCTCTCTCTATATATATATATATATATATATATATATAATCAAAAAGTATTTCACTCTCTTTCTAAGGCTATGAATGAAAATCATTTTAAATGTTGAACCAAAAATCTAAAATAGAATGAATATGTACATATATATTGTAACGTTTTTCGTCTTGCTAGGCCTCTATACCGCAATAAATGCACGAGTTGATCAAGTTATGCAAAAAAGAAGAAAGTTGTATTCCTATTTCTTAAAAAACAAAACTATATTTCCTGATCAACTTGGCCTAGAATTGTTATGAGTACAATTGCAAGATGAATAAGTTTTTTATTTATAAATGAGGGTGCCAGAGTCGATTAGACCCACTGATTCTGTGTCAAACATATCTAACTCGTAAATTAAAAAGAAAAATGTTTTCAAAAGACAGTATTAGATTTTACCATAACTAAAATTATTTTTCAAAATATTATTATTCCTGGAACTTATTAAACATATTGGCAAATGTAAATTATAGTTTTAAACATCACTAAACTAATATTAATAAATTTAATAATAAATGCTAATAATGATTATTAATAATGCACAATGAAAAAGGTTGATATTAGAAATAAATATTTTTATTCTAACAAATTAAAGTAGTTAAAGGTAAATAACTAATTAAATAAACTGGAGAGAACACATGCATGTTAATCCAAACATGAATACATTAATAAAAAAATAACAGTTAAACAATTATTAAAAAGTTCTTGGGCAGACAAGATTCTCTTGATCAATAAAATTAAAGTCTCTATTGAGTTATTATGATACGTATATTTTTAAGAATTGTTTGCACATTCTTAGTTTTGTCACAATTGGGAATAATAATGAGTCATAGATTACCGGTAAGTTTAGCGAGAAGGTTGTAGATTACTATGATAGTTTTTTGGGTTAGAATGAGCTCAGCCATTGGTTATAAGTTGTTCTTGGTCCTGATTCCAAAGGCTAGTTGTGGAAGCTTTTCTGGTGTTCATCTTCAGTAATGATGTCAGCTAAAGCTCCGGTCTACTCCCGCATGAAGAATTATTTTATCGTGAAGTAGTCTTGGATTCCATAATCCAAGACCAACCAAAGGAAAAAACAGACAAGCCAAGATCAAACTGGCCTCCTAATTTTTATACTAGAGGTCCAGTTTTCAGATTTCTGTGCATACCTTTTGTTTATCAAAATATACGCTGATAATCTTATACATTCTTTATAAAATTTACATTACAAAGTTTTTTTCTTTATAATGTTTTTCGGCCATCTTTAATTAGCTAAAATATTTGTCTTTTAGCTTATCTAGATTTGTGATGTGTCTTTTGTTCTCTCCAATTACTTATGTAAAAAAAATATGAAAGACAATTTTAACTTTCACTGTATGTTTTTAAAAAAATAAATTATACTAATAAAAAAAATCTAAGTTTACTCTTTTTTTTTAGCTTTTACCAAATGGCCAATATATTTGTACCATATATAAATAAACAGTACAATATATATATATATATATATATATATATATATACTGTGATGTTACAATATATATATATATATATATATATATATATATTGTAACATCACAGTATTACTGTAAATTGCCTATTATAAATTTAAAACTAAAAAATTTAGTGGCATTGATTTTTTATAGTTAAGCAAATGTATTCATCGCTGCCATTGGTTGTAGAACATAGAATATTATCGTTATTATGTTTAAATAGTTTTTCACATCACCATTCATAAGAAATATATATTTTTATAAGACATTTGAAATGTCTTTACAAACATATTTTTTGTATAAAGAAATGTGTACACTTAAGTGTTCATTGCTATTCTTATTAAGGAATAAAATTAACAATTTTATAAATTAAAAAAAGTGCAACACATATAAACAAATAATTCAAAAATAGAAACATAAAATCGAATTATAAATCCAACATTACATTTTATTTATATGTAAAATAAACAATTCTTACAGTTTATATGTTGTGTGCACATGTGTGGTCATTTATGTATTAAATATAATAAAAAATAATTGATTTATATTTTTGTTAGAATATTTATTTATTAAGTAAAAAATTACTTATTAAAAATCAATTTAAATTTGTTTGAAAAAAAAAAAAATTCTGAGAACTTTAAGGTTTATGATTTATTTATTTTGAAAAAATGTTTGGCAAATTTTTTTTTTTTCAAACCTGGAAATAAAAGCGTTTTCCCACCTTAGTTTAAAAAATCTTAACTCTAACAATTTGAGCAGCAAATAACCTAATAACATTTCCAGAAACACCAAGAAAACCTAATGCACGATGAAGAATATTATTACATACAGATGTTCTATGGAAAAAAGATTGAAGGAGCATCAATTATTATATAATCAAATTAAAAATAACGTAAATAGTCAATTTAATACACCTTCAGTATTCTTTGACCATGAAAAAACTTATAATTATAAGTTTACATTTAATAGTAATGAAATAAAAATATTAATGCAAGAAAGAAATAATAAACAGAGGAAGATTAAAGAGGCAATATTAATTGATAAATATAAGAATAATGTTATTAATAGGCAAGTTGTGAATACAGCCATACACAGCTTATGAAAATATATGAAACATTAAGTTTAAAAATTTGAAATTCAGTTAAAGCTGACGAGGTTTAGCACTTAATCAAAAAGCGTTACAAAATAATTTAAACTATAATATTATATTTACTGTTAAAATTTTTATTTATATATATACATTACAAGCATAAAGCTGAAATAGTCAATATATATAATTAAAATTACCCCAAATCCAAAATTCTAACAGACCAGCAAAGAAATAATGATAAAACACAACCAAAAGTTTCACGGCTACAAGTAGACTTCTCAAGTGTAAAGAACTACAAAAACTATACCATATATATATATATGAAAAATAAAAACAAGTTAGTCACGTAAAATGTTAATCATTCTTATTGGTGTGTCTACGGCCTGCTCTCCTTTTATTTCTCTTTCTTTGTTACAAGTTCCCATTGTCACTATTAGGTTTTCACGCTGGTCCTGCACATCAGTTTGCCTTTCTAATTCAACATTTTCGACCTCTAGGTCCTGGCCTGTCTTCTCTTCGATGGCTACTTCGCTCAGATTTTCTAATCCCATCGGAATGGTTTGGTCCTCTTCTCCCTTCCTCGCACTAATATTTGCTTTACCTTCCCTACCTGTTTTAACGTCCGACCCCATACGCCATTCTTCAATCCTTAACATACTCGCCATCATCGCCATCATGATCTTCCTGTCCTCTCTCATCTCTCTGAGGATCGCATCGAACTTCGCATCACGATCATGTTCCCTCTGTTTGGTGCTCCTCTCCAATCGTCTAAAACTTTTTTTTTTATCTTGAAATTCCTTGAATACAATTTCGCGGTCGCTGGATGTGTCCGACGTCTCTGCACCCGTCGTGGACGCATGCTCGCTTCCTTCTATTTCTGCCATTTCCTCTTCGTTTTTACTTACAAATGTCTTCAGCATAAAAATTCGCTTTGTACAACACTTTGATTTGTATATCTAACATAAAGGTACTGATCCCTGCTCCTAGTGCCAAATCCTCCCCCGCTGCTGATACTGTTCGTGTGGCTTCCTTCCTTTCTCTCTTTTCTTCCTACGCCTACGTTCCGTCTGGTTTCTATTATCTACGCTTTTCACTGTTAATATTATTTTTTTCTTTATTTAGGCATATACGATATGACATGTTTAAATCATTTCTACAAATATACAGGAAAAAAAAAACTTTCTTTCACCCAGTTCGCACTGTTCTCCTCAGTCCTATAAGATAATCATATTAATAATGGGTACATAACACAGTATTTTTTTTTTGTATTTCTGTCAGTAATTCTATCTTTTTATATATATATATATACGCCACCATTCTCTCCTTTGAACCCAACAAAACCCACCACTGCTGTATGGACAAACATGTTTGCTGACAAATTTATTTGAAAGGCGCCAGCCAGCAACATGTGACCAATAGATAATTTAATCCATTGATCCCCAAATATATACTTTTTACATGACCTAGTAATCATTTGATTCAAAACTTAATGTTTTGTATAGGGAATGATTAATATTAACTCTGACTCTGATAAAATTTTTATATTACAATATATGTGTATGCACACACGTTTTTATTTTTAAAACACAAAAGTACCTACTTCTTTACTTTTTTTCCAAAAAACATTTTAAACAACAAACGAAAATATATATATATGCGTACACAAATATATATACGCGTACACGTTTTTATTTTTTTTCAGAACTGGACTTAATTCTACTTCTTTACTTTTTCATTTGATTTAAACAACAAGACTGGACTCGCCAAAAAAAAAAATTATGGAATAACACTCATTTATTTTAATTAATTACACGCACAAATCGCTTCCGCTCTCTTTTCAAAAAAAAAATCTTCACTCTGTTTCTTAACGATATTTGGGAGTAGACTATATACTGAACCTTGAAAAAAAAATTTTATATTCTCGTTTTACTCAACTATAGTTTTTAACTCGCGCATCCTAATACGCCAGATACATATCGATCTTATGACAAACAAAAAAAAAAATTGAATATTTTTATCATTTAACTGTTTACTCTCGTTCACTCTGCAGGGTGTGGGAGATTTCTTCATCGGAGCACCACGGAGGGCGTCCAAAAATTTAATAACTGTACCGGTATAAATCCACCACGCTTACTCATACACAGTACCCGAGTTCAAACCCAGTCCACGTTTAAGAATACATTCCAAACGCCAACTGAATTCAAACCCAAACCCCGGTATGACTAACCGATGATGACTTTATAACAGCACGGGGTTATCCCTTTTCTAGCTCAGCTCAGAACATAGACTAAATTCTTACAGTTAATGATATATAGATTTATTAGACTCTAGATACTGGAACGGTCATTCATGTAACGTATATATTTAAGTTGCCAATACAGACAGCAAATGGTTAAATAGACTTGGAGAGTAATAAGGTGGAGGACACAAAATTATATTAAATAAATTGTTTAATAAGAAAATAGAAATATAAGCATATAAACATAGTATTCAACAGTACGGTAAGACTTTCATGAATCCTCTTGTATTTGGCTACTAGTCTTTAGTAATCATTTTATCTGGTGACCAAACTCATGCCAATAGCTGTGTAGTTAAATGATTGAGGGATGGCTAAGAGAATCAGAGTATTTGAGCATTGAAAAAAAATATTTATCTAAAGATTATTTATTAACTTATTTTATTCGAATAGACTCGAGCCGTTACGTAGACGAACAGTTGGAGGTGGTTTCATATAAATACGACATAGGAGATAGATGTACTGGTGGTTGCCTGGATTCAAGAGCCCTACAGTAATCACTTGCGGTGCATCAACGGAATACCGGGCGGCTTGTACTTTGACAAGGCTTAATGCCCCCAAGTAGTTCCGGGACACTACAACCAGCCGGGATCATTTCGAACCCGGTGATCCAAGAGATTACCTGGGAAAGAAACTGCTTTCTTTCCCCAATGGTAGTATGGCGAGACGCTAACTTCAGCGAAGGGAAGGCATTGCCACAAACATGAAGGACGAGTACTTGAAGTGGATTTTTAAAAGAAATTATACAAAACCTGGAATCTATTCGTCTATTTCTACGCCACAGGCTGAGATCCTTATCCCAATAAACATAGCAGAATTAAACTGACTGCGAAAACAATAATTAATTAATTTTACTCTGAAACCCCTAACCCTCCAGGTTGACAGGCGGTAGCGATAGTATCAAATTATACAGTGAGTTATTTCTTATTTCATATATGACATTAATATAATACTCGGAAATCATTTTATATATTTAAGATTGAACCTTAGATTACAATTATATGACAACTTAACATAGAATAATAAAGTGAGTTAACATTTACCAACTCGGAATATGAAAGAATATTTAATTCAGAAAACGGAATTTCTTGTAAATAACTTAATCATCATTATACACTAGTTTTACACAGAGTTGGGAAATATTACTATTGGCATCGTTTGTTTATGGAATAAGCAACAAAAAAAAATATAAATGCATTCATTTGAATTATTATTACTATTAATTACAATTTTTATGAATTATTTCTAAAGACTAGAGCGGAGGATTAAAAGAAAAGAAAATTTACTGACAGGTTAAATAGTAGCATTATAAACAAGATAAAAACTTACATGTCATTTATTTGATTGATAACATTAAGCTCGGAAGAAAGTTAAAAGTTCATGTAATACAGTTACTCTTCTTTCTTCATCCGGCTTGGCTTTTCCCGATTGATATTTCCGACGAACGTAGGCGCGCATTTTGAAAGTTATTTGCAAGGCATTGTCAATTTGGAGATTGGAAGCTGGAAATTATGAAGCACATAACACATGATCAGTCAGCGGCACGAAGATCCTAATTGGCAGGGCAGAGACCAGCTCCTGGCACTTAGCCCATCAACATTGCGGTTTACTGGTGAACTTCTTAACAAATTTGTTTGAATTACTCTCAACTGCTGTGCTGTCTCGAGACTACCTCTCTCAAAGACCTCAAAAGTTAGAATGTTCGTTTTTCTCTAAGATCGCCACAGTTGACCTTTCCGCCTGATTTTTGTTTTTAGGCTCCGCCTACTTTTTCCAGCCTCCAGCCATTCAGCTTGACCATACAATCTCAATTATCCTTTTTATTGTTCCGTTTCCAGCAATCTTTTACTTTAATACGCAATTTTTAAATTGACACAGTAATTACACATATAAATTCCTTAACTAATTTCGAATACAATTTAATTACTCTGTACATTTTGCAATTTAGATTTTAATTAAAAACACTGATCAAAGGAATGTGACTTTTGATCAGTATTTTTAAACGACTTTGTATAATTTTACAAAAAGCTAAAATTTAAACAAATACGCCCGCAATGAACTTTAAATTAAATTGATACAAATTCACAAACCACGCACACACGAATATTATTTCATGGTTTGTGACATTTATATACGGAACCTTACATATTTATTTACAAAACATAATATATATAACTAATTTTTTTATTATGACTGAAAATAGACAAATCTCACTGCGGGCGGATAGTAGTTCGAATTACCGTACTTAAAAATACATGAAACGAAGATCGGTTCTTTTACTTTAATACGCAATTTTTAAATTGACACAGTAATTACACATATAAATTCCTTAACTAATTTCGAATACAATTTAATTACTCTGTACATTTTGCAATTTAGATTTTAATTAAAAACACTGATCAAAGGAATGTGACTTTTGATCAGTATTTTTAAACGACTTTGTATAATTTTACAAAAAGCTAAAATTTAAACAAATACGCCCGCAATGAACTTTAAATTAAATTGATACAAATTCACAAACCACGCACACACGAATATTATTTCATGGTTTGTGACATTTATATACGGAACCTTACATATTTATTTACAAAACATAATATATATAACTAATTTTTTTATTATGACTGAAAATAGACAAATCTCACTGCGGGCGGATAGTAGTTCGAATTACCGTACTTAAAAATACATGAAACGAAGATCGGTTCTTCGATCTGTCTGTTCCATTTCTTCTCACTTAAAAAAAAAACAACAAAAAAAAATGATTATACTTACTTTTCTGGTTAACATTTTTTTCTTTTTAAGAGCTCTTTTATTCTTTAATGTAAATCTTTGTAACACCTTTTATTCATGCTCCTGTAAATTTATCTCGTAATTCTTTAAATCTCTAGTCTTTAAACTTTTTCTTTTCTTACTTGGCGGTTCATTTAATATATATATTTGTGTGCTTTATTAATGTCGTATTTAAAATTATATGCCAATAATTTTTCGACTCGATGAGCTCCTTGGTTCTATTTGCCTCACGCAAATAATATAATATAAATTTTAAATAGTTATTCTCACCCATTAGAACTAAATTTATAAGTTCTATTAATCATCGAGTCGAAAGAAAATATTATACGTTTACTATTTTTATAATTAGCTAATCATAAATTATTTGCTCCGTTTTTCACCTATGTCCCCAGCTCCTAAGTTACAAGGGTTTATATACTCACGTAATGTGAAAATGTTATTTCTTGCTTCACTAATATTGATTTATTTATCCATATATATATATTTAAAATGTTTTGCAAAAAGGTTGATAAAGGGTTAAATGTATTTTAATTCCACTTTTGTTATTTTATATTAATATTCAGGAAGGGCACGATATTAGGGCATAATTAATATAGTTTATAAATGTTTTAAAATAGTTCGATAAAAGCTCGTTTGACTTTAATTAATTGGTCAAGTCATCACGTAGAGCATTCTACATGGGTTTTATTTTTCAACGATGACTATCAAGTCATCATCATCAAATGTTGCTGACGTAGGGCCATCTTCCGCTCCGTTAGGCTGGTCGGTGATCATATTCTCTTATTTAAATTTCTCGAGGAAGAAAGTACTTCCTTTCCGATTCATTAGTCAAAGGGCTTAAGACTTGCCAAATGCAAGCCGCCATAGGACTTCGATCATCGACTAGCGATCATCTTTCAATTTTACTCTCTGCCTTGTAATTCGAAACCTGGTGATCCAAGAGATTACCTGGAAAAGAACTGTTTTCTTTCCCATATGGTAGTACGACGAGACGCCAACTTCGGCGAAGGAAAGGCATTGCCACAGTCATCGAGGACGAGTGCTTGAAGTGGATTAAAACGGAATTATACAAAACCTGGATACTCTATTCGTCTACTTCTACGCAACAGGCTGATATACTATTACAATAAAACATGGCGGAATCAAACGGACCGCGAAAGCAATAATTAATTAAGTTTACTCTGAAACCCCTAAACCCCCAGGTTGTTCAGGCAGTAGCGATAGTATCAAATTTTACAGTGAGAATTATTTCTCATTTCATGTATGACATTAATATAATAAACTTAAAACCATTTACATATTTACGATTGAACTTTAGATTACAATAATATGACAAAATATGAATTCATTATAATAAAGTGTTTTAATATCTGCCAACTCAATATATGAAATAATCTTTAATTCAAAAAAAAAACGAACTTACTTTGAAAATAACTATAATCAATATTATAAACTAGCTTTAAACAAAGTTGGGAAATATTTCTATTGGCATCGTTTGTTTATAGAATAAGTTACAAAAAACATATAAATGTATTCATTTGGATTATTATTATTAGGTACAATATTTATAAATTATCTTCTAAAGACTAGGATGGAGGAAAAAGAGAAAAGAAAATTTACTGACAGGTTTTAAAAAGTAGCATTATAAAAGAAACAAAACTTACATGTGATTAATTTGATTGACAGATTAACTATAAAATTAAGCTCGGGAGAAAGTTAAAAGTTCATGTAACACAGTTACCCTTCTTTCTTCATCCGGCTTGGCTTCTCACGATGGTATTTCGGACGAACGTAGGCGCGCATTTGAAATTTACTTGAAAGGCATAGTCAATTTGGAGATTGGAAGCTGGAAATTTTGAAGCACGTAAAGCATGATCAGACAGCGGCACGAAGATTCAAATTGGCAGGACAGAGATCAGCTCCTGGCACTTAGCCCATCGACATTACGGTTTACTGGTGGACTTCTTAACAAGAGTTGTAGCGATTTCTCTAGCAACTGCTGTGCTGTCTTGAGACTATCTACTCTCAACCACGTCAAAAGTCAGCGGCACGAAGATTCAATTTGGCAGCTGCTAGAGTAATTCCTAGAACTTTGTTAAGAAGCTCACCTGTAAACCGCAATGTTGATGGGCTAAGTGCCAGGAACTGATCTCTGCCCTGCCAAATTGAATCTTCGTGCCACTGACTGATCATGTTGTTTGTGCTTCATAGTTTCCAGCTTCCAATCTCCAAATTGACAATGCCTTTCGAATAACTTTCAATATGCGCGCCTACGTTCATCGGAAATATCAATTGGGAACAGCCAAGCCGGATGAAGAAAGAAGAGTAACTGTGTTACACGAACTTTTAACTTTCTCCTGACCTTAATGTTATCAATCAAATAAAGTACATGTAAGTTTTTATGTTGTTTAAAATGCTATTGTTTAACCTGTCAGTAAATTTTCTTTTCTTTTAATCCTCCGCTCTAGTCTTTAGAAATAATTTATAAAAATTGTAATTAAGAGTAATAATAATTTAAATGAATGCATTTATATTTTCTTTGTGTTGCATATTCCATAAACAAACGATGCCAATAGTAATATTTCCCAACTCTGTGTAAAACTAGTGTACAATAATGATCAAGTTATTTAAAAGTAAATTTCGTTTTCTGAATTAAATATTCTTTTATATTTCGAGTTGGTAAATGTTGAATCCCTTTATTATTCTATTTTAAATGGTCATATAATTGCAATCTAAGGTTCAATGTTAAATATATATATTGGTTTTAAAGTGTTATATTAATGTCATGTATGATATGAGAAATGATTCACTGTATAATTTAATACTATCGCTACCACCCGTCAACCTGAAGGGTTAAGGGTTTCAGAGTAAATTTAATTAGTTATTTTTCTCGCGATCAATTTAATTCCGCTATATTTTATTGGGATAAGGATCTCAGCCTGTGGTGTAGAGACAGACGAATAGATTCCAGGTTTTGTATAATTTCTTTTAAAAATCCACTTCAAGTACTCGTCCTTGATGTCTGTGGCAATGCCTTCCCTTCGCTGAAGTTAGCATCTCGCCATTCTACCATTGGGGATTGAAAGCAGTTTCTTTCCCAGGTTATCTCTTGGATCACCGGGTTCGAAATGATCCCGGCTGGTTGTCGTGTCCCGGAGCTACTTGGGGCACTAAGCCTTGTCAAAGTACAAGCCGCCCGGTATTCCGTTAATGCACCGCAAGTGATTACTGTAGGGCTTTTGAATATAGGCAACCACCAGTACATCTATCTTCCATGCCGTATTTATATAAACCACTTCCAACTGTCCATCTACGTAACGGCTCAAGTCTATTCGAATAAAATAAGTTAATAAAACCCTTTTGATAAATATCTTTTCAATGCTCAAATACTCTGATTCTCTTAGCCACCCGTCAATCATTTAACTACACAGCTATTGGCATGAGTTTGTTCGCGAGATAAAATGATTGTTAAAGACTAGTAGCTAAATACAAGAGGATTCATGGAAGTCTTACCGTACTGTTGGACGTTATATTTATATGCTTTCTAATTTCTTTATTAAACACTTTATTTAATCTAATTTTTGTGTCCTCCACCTTATTACTCTCTAAGTCTAGGTAGTCACTTACTGTCTGTATTGACAACTTAAATATATACGTTACATGAATGACCGTTCCAATATCTAGAGTATAATAAATATATATATCCTTAACTGTAAGAATTAGTCTATGTTCTGAGCTGATCTAGAAAAGGGATAACCCCGTGCTGTTGTAAAGTCATCATCGGTTGGTCATACCGGGGTTTGGGTTTGAATTCAGTTGGCATTTTGGAATTTATTCTTAAGCGTAGGCTGGGTTTGAACTCGGGTACTGTGTATGAGTAAGCGTGGTGGATTTATACCGGTACAGTTAGTAAATTTTTGGCGCCCAACATGGGGCCCGAACCCACGACCCTGAGATTAAGAGTCTCATGCTCTTCTCCGAGGTCAATCAAATGTTGTAAAGAAGAGAAAAAAAAATGTTAACCAGAGAAATATGTATAATCATTTTTTTTTGTTGTTTTTTTTATAAAGTGAGAAGAAATGAAACAGACAGATCGAAGAACCGATCTTCGTTTCATGTGTTTTAGGTACGGTAATTCGAACCACTATCTGCCCGCAGTGAGATTTGTCTATTTTCAGTCATAATAAAAAAAATAGTTATATATTTTATGTTTTGTAAATCAATAGGTAACATTCCGTATATAAATGTCACAAACCATGAGATAATATTCGTGTGTGCGTGGTTTGTGGATTTATATCAATTTAATTTAAAGTTTATTGCGGGCGTATTTGTTTGAATTTTAGTTTTTTTTTTAAATTGTACAAAGTCGTTTAAAAATACTGATCAAAAGTCACATTCCTTTGATCAGTGTTTTTAATTAAAATCTAAATTACACAAATGTACAGAGTAATTAAATTGTATTCGAAATTAGATAAGACATGTAGATTTGTAATTACCGTGTCAATTTAAAAATTGCGTATTAAAGTAAAAGGACAATGGGGGATAATTAATGTTGTATGGTCAAGCTGGATGGCTGGAAGCTAGAGAAAGTAGGAGGAGCTGAAACACAAAAACCAGGCGGAAAGGTCAATCGTGGCCATCTTAGAAAAAAACTTATTCTAACTTTTGACGTGGTTGAGAGAGGTAGTCTTAAGACAAGACTGCAGCTGCTAGAGTAATTCCTAGAACTTTGTTAAGAAGCTCACCTGTAAACCGCCATGTTGATGGGCTAAGTGCCAGGAACTGATCTCTGCCCTGCCAAATTGAATCTTCGTGCCGCTGACTGATCATGTTGTTTGTGCTTCATAGTTTCCAGCTTCCAATCTCCAAATTGACAATGCCTTTCAAATAACTTTCAATATGCACGCCTACGTTCATCGGAAATATCAATCGGGAACAGCCAAGCCGGATGAAGAAAGAAGAGTAACTGTGTTACACGAACTTTTAACTTTCTCCCGACCTTAATGTTATCAATCAAATAAAGTACATGTAAGTTTTTATGTTGTTTAAAATGTTTTTTTGGGAAAAAAGTAAAGAAGTAGGTACTTTTGTGTTTTAAAAATAAAAACGTGTGTGCATACATATATATTGTAATATAAAAATTTTATCAGAGTCAGAGTTAATATTAATCATTCCCTATACAAAACATTAAGTTTTGAATCAAATGATTGCTAGGTCATGTAAAAAGTATATATTTGGGGATCAATGGATTAAATTATCTATTGGTCACATGTTGCTGGCTGGCGCCTTTCAAATAAATTTGTCAGCAAACATATATGCGTACACGTTTTTATTTTAAAGACATAGAATCAATTCTACTTCTTTGCTTTTTTAGAGAAATTTTAAACAACAAGAATAAACTCGCAAAAAAAAAATTATGGCATAACACTCGTTTATTTTAATTAAATAAACGCACAAAATCGCTTCCGCTCTCTTTTCAAAAAAAATCTCACTTTGTTTCTTAACGATATTTGGAAATAGTCTATTCACTGAAACTTGGTGTAAGGAAAAAAAAAAAACCTTTTTTATTACTTGTTTCGCTCAACTATAGTTTTAACTTGCACATTTTAATTACGGCGGATACATATCAATATCATGACAAACACGAAAAATCAAATCTTTTTATCATTTAACTGTTTACTCTCGTTCACTCTGCAGGGTGTGGGAGATTTCTTCATTCGAGCACCACGGAGGGCGTCCAAAAATTTAATAACTGTACCGGTATAAATCCACCACGCTTACTCATACACAGTACCCGAGTTCAAACCCAGTCCACGTTTAAGAATAAATTCCAAAACGCCAACTGCATTCAAACCCAAACCCCGGTATGACCAACCGATGATGACTTTATAACAGCACGGGGTTATCCCTTTTCTAGCTCAGCTTAGAACATAGACAAATTCTTACAGTTAATGATATATATATTTATTATACTCTAGATATTGGAACGGTCATTCATGTAACGTATATATTTAAGTTGCCAATACAGACAGTAAGTGGCTACCTAGACTTAGAGAGTAATAAGGTGGAGGACACAAAAAGTAGATTAAATAAAGTGTTTAATAAGAACAATTAGAAAACATATAAATATAGCGTTCAACAGTACGGTAAGACTTCCATGAATCCTCTTGTATTTAGCTACTAGTCTTTAACAATCATTTTATCTCGTGAACAAACTCATGCCAATAGCTGTGTAGTTAAATGATTGACGGGTGGCTAAGAGAATCAGAGTATTTGAGCATTGAAAAGATATTTATCAAAAGGGTTTTATTAACTTATTTTATTCGAATAGACTCGAGCCGTTACGTAGATGGACAGTTGGAAGTGGTTTTATATAAATACGGCATGGAAGATAGATGTACTGGTGGTTGCCTATATTCAAAAGCCCTACAGTAATCACTTGCGGTGCATTAACGGAATACCGGGCGGCTTGTACTTTGACAAGGCTTAGTGCCCCCAAGTAGCTCCGGGACACGACAACCAGCCGGGATCATTTCGAACCCGGTGATCCAAGAGATAACCTGGGAAAGAAACTGCTTTCAATCCCCAATGGTAGAATGGCGAGACGCTAACTTCAGCGAAGGGAAGGCATTGCCACAGACATCAAGGACGAGTACTTGAAGTGGATTTTTAAAAGAAATTATACAAAACCTGGAATCTATTCGTCTGTTTCTACGCCACAGGCTGAGATCCTTATCCCAATAAAATATAGCGGAATTAAACTGACCGCGAGAAAAATAACTAATTAAATTTACTCTGAAACCCTTAACCCTCCAGGTTGACAGGCGGTAGCGATAGTATTAAATTATACAGTGAGTTATTTCTCATATCATACATGACATTAATATAACACTTTAAAACCAATATATATATTTAACATTGAACCTTAGATTGCAATTATATGACCACTTAAAATAGAATAATAAAGGGATTTAACATTTACCAACTCGAAATATAAAAGAATATTTAATTCAGAAATCGAAATTTACTTTTAAATAACTTGATCATTATTGTACACTAGTTTTACACAGAGTTGGGAAATATTACTATTGGCATCGTTTGTTTATGGAAAACGCAACACAAAAAAAATATAAATGCATTCATTTAAATTATTATTACTCTTAATTACAATTTTTATAAATTATTTCTAAAGACTAGAGCGGAGGATTAAAAGAAAAGAAAATTTACTGACAGGTTAAACAATAGCATTATAAACAACATAAAAACTTACATGTACTTTATTTGATTGATAACATTAAGCTCGGGAGAAAGTTAAAAGTTCGTGTAACACAGTTACTCTTCTTTCTTCATCCGGCTTGGCTTTTCCCGATTGATATTTCCGACGAACGTAGGCGCGCATATTGAAAGTTATTTGCAAGGCATTGTCAATTTGGAGATTGGAAGCTGGAAACTATGAAGCACAAACAACATGATCAGTCAGCGGCACGAAGATTCAATTTGGCAGGGCAGAGATCAGCTCCTGGCACTTAGCCCATCAACATTGCGGTTTACAGGTGAGCTTCTTAACAAAGTTCTAGGAATTACTCTAGCAGCTGCAGTGCTGTCTTAAGACTACCTCTCTCAACCACGTCAAAAGTTAGAATAAGTTTTTCTCTAAGATGGCCACGATTGACCTTTCCGCCTGGTTTTTGTGTTTCAGCTCCTCCTACTTTCTCTAGCTTCCAGCCATCCAGCTTGACCATACAACATTAATTATCCCCCATTGTCCTTTTACTTTAATACGCAATTTTTAAATTGACACGGTAATTACAAATCTACATTTCTTATCTAATTTCGAATACAATTTAATTACTCTGTACATTTGTGTAATTTAGATTTTAATTAAAAACACTGATCAAAGGAATGTGACTTTTGATCAGTATTTTTAAACGACTTTGTACAATTTTAAAAAAAACTAAAATTCAAACAAATACGCCCGCAATAAACTTTAAATTAAATTGATATAAATCCACAAACCACGCACACACGAATATTATCTCATGGTTTGTGACATTTATATACGGAATCTTACCTATTGATTTACAAAACATAAAATATATAACTAATTTTTTTATTATGACTGAAAATAGACAAATCTCACTGCGGGCAGATAGTGGTTCGAATTACCGTACCTAAAACACATGAAACGAAGATCGGTTCTTCGATCTGTCTGTTTCAATATATATATATATTAAACATTATCTACAAATCCATTTACTTCCCATCCACCCTTAATATTAAAAGAACTCTTAAATAAGTTAATTGCTTCAGAATAATACATTTTCAGTAACAAAGATTCTTTAATTCTTTTTTTGATTTCATTTCTCTCAAAGAAGACAACCTTAGCTCCATCAAAATCAATAGTGTGGCCTGTATCTTTTTCATGGACCTACAAAGCAGAACTAAGATATCTATTTTTAATTCTACTTTTATGAACCTTTATTATTTCATTTAAACTCAAATTACTCTGACTTATGTAGATCTTCTTACAAAAACAAAAGATAAAATGTACTACACCAGGAATAGTCCTCCTATAAAAATTTCCTTTGTATTATTTAATAACTTATTCAATGTAATACACCTTTTCCAAGCAATTTTCTTATTTCCAAACAAATTGCTATTCCTACCTACAATTTTATAGGAAGACAATTTAAATGGCAAAGAAATAAAATCATATTTTTCTTTATCCTTTACATCCTTACAAATATTATTATTAGATAAAATACTTTTTAAATTTATCAGAGTATCCAACACTCAAATAATCATTATAGAATTGATATTTCTGAAACAAAACTACATCACTATAATTATTTAAATTTTTATTCCTATAACAATAATTCCTTAAAACAACTACTTTATGAGATACAGACTGATAGCTATCAGGATTAATTATAGACCTTAATTCTCTACTTTTAACAAAATGACTGCATAATAAATATTTAGTCTCTACATTTCTAATCACCAAAAGATCTAAAAATTATAACTTAACAAAATCTAACCCCCTCTTTTAAGTTAAAATTTTTAGATTTTTTGGTGATTAGAAATGTAGAGACTAATTATTTACTATGCAGTCATTCTGTTAAAAGTAGAGAATTAAGGTTTATAATTAGACCTGATAGCTATCAGTCTGTACCCCATAAAGTAGCTACTTTAAGGAATTATTGTTATAGGAATCAAAAATTAAATAATTCTAGTGGTGTAGTTTTGTTTCAGAAAGGTCAATTCTATAAAGATTATTTGAATGTTGGGTACTCTGATAAATTTGTTAAAAGTATTTTATTTAATAGTAATATTTGTAAGGATGTAAAGGGTAAAAATATGATTTTATTTCTTTGCCATTTAAATTGTTTTCTTATAAAATTGTAGGTAGGAATAACAATTTGTTTGGAAATAAGAAATTTGCTTGGAAAAGGGGTATTGCATTGAATAAGTTATTAACCCTTTAGCTGATTCTTTTAACTTTTTAATCTTTGTCTAATTTTCTATTAGCCCACTACTTAATTCTGAGAACAATATGATTCATCCATTTCATTTTCACCCAGTTTTTATTGTTAAAATATTAATCTAAAATACACAGAATTTTTTAAATTCAGCTTCTAAAAATTGAAATTTTAGATTCAAATTGGTTAAATGTAATGAAAAATTAAAAATAATGTAATAACTGTAGAAAAATATAAGAAAATGTGTAAAAAATAGCTAGCAGTAAAACAAAATAATTATATTCCAACCAATGATTGTGTGGTTATTCAGTTCTGCAGCTGTCAAATAATTCTTTTTTTATTTCCAGCATGCTTATTTTTCTTGTAATATTTAACATTTTTGGAATCAAACTTTATATTTGTATAAATTAATGAAAAATCATGATAGATATAATTATTTACTTCAAAATAAAAAAGTGTACTACATTTCATTTTCAATTCTGAATTTTTGTTTAGAAATGCCTGATTACAGTCTGTAGTGATAATTGTTTTTTTTACAGATTATTTCTCCAAATGTATTTTTCTTGTAATATTTAAAATTTTCCGAGTAAAACTTTATATTTTGATAGAACACTATATTATCTTATTTGTGAACATAAAAATTACAATAAATATAATTATTTACATCAAAATCAATATAAATATGTACATCTTCATTTCTGAATCTGTCATTTAGAAACACGCCTATGGTCTGTAGCGATAATTGTTTTTTGTTATGAATTATTTCTCCAAATGTATTTTTCTTGTAATATTTAAAATTCTCCAAGTCAAACTTTATATTTTGATAGAGCACTATATTATCTTATTTGTGAACATAAAAAATTTACAATAAATATAATTATTTACATCAAAATCAATTACGAATGTGTACGTCTTCGTTTTCGTTTCTGAATCTGTAATTTAGAAACACACCTAGAAGACATTTCCAGATTTGGTAGGCATCCAATCAGAAAACAAGACAAACCTATGCACCAATAGGCATGTAAAGAAAATTGATTTTTAAAAAAAAAATATAATGCTATATGCTGACATTTTTAGAAGTACAATTTTAAAATTTGAATTTTTTATCAAATAAGCCTAAAATAAAGAAATTGCAACCAAAATTGACCAAGAGATGGTGCACACTATGTCCAAAATTTTTTTTGATACAGGGTCTTTTCATAATAATAAGTTGACTGGTTAATTAAACAATACAAAGGAAATTTTTGATAGGAGGACTATTCCTGGTGTAGTATATTTTATCCCTTGTTTTTGTAAGAAGGTTTACATAGGTCAGAATAGTTTGATTTTAAATGAAAGAATAAAGGTTCATAAAAGTAGAGTAAGAAATAGATATCTTAGTTCTGTTTTGTATGTCCATGAAAAAGATACAGGCCACACTATTGATTTTGATAGAGCTAACATTGTCTTTTTTGAGAGAAATAAAATAAAAAGAAGAATTAAAGAATTTTTGTTATTGAAAATTTATTATTCTAAAGCAATTAACTTATTTAAGAGTTCTTTTAATATTAAGGGTGGATGGGAAATAAATGGATTTGTGGGTAATGTTTAATATTATTTATATGGTGTAGTTTTTGTAGTTCTTTACACTTGAGAAGTCTGCTTATAGCAGTGAAATCTTTGGTTGTGTTTTATTATTAATTCCTGGCTGGTCTGGTTGAATTTTGGATTTGGCGTAATTTGAATTATATATATAAATGAATATTTGTAAATACAGTAACTAAATAATTACATTTTTTTATCCAGTTAGGAGTGCTTTTGATTATCCCAGTAATTTTTGTCAACTAAAGCTTTGAAAGGCTAACTTTCCCACAATTCCATGATCTTAACATTTGCTGTTTGCCTGTTAACTCTTCTGATGATGCTTACAAAACTTTTCTTCGATGATTGACATCACTCTAATTCCATTATTTTTAATGCTAGGATAGCCATTTTACAGTCATTCGTTAGGTTTTTAAAAGTTCTGTAAGATGCTGCTATCTTCTCAATTATTTTATAAGTAAAAAATCAATAAAACTGTCGGTGAACCTAAAAAAAAAGGAAGCTTGTCAGTGATTGGCTCTCAGCCATCAAAGACATTCTGATTGGCTGGCAAGGACAAAGAAACCACCTAATCAAAGAAGAACGCTAAGATTTTCAATTCGAAAATGATAAATAAATGTTTTTAGACAATTATAAAGTATTTTTTGTGAAATTATGAATATATAAGTAAAATAATGCTAAAACCAAAATTATTTTAAAAAAATATTTAAGATTTTAGTAAAAATATTTAGGATTTTAGCAAAAAAAAATATTTAGTTTTTCGTAACGTAAAACTGAAAAAAAAAACATTTACATCAGCAAATTCTTTTCATTTGTTACTAAGTTTAGCTTTTAATTTTGCTGCTATGAAATATTTCTACAATAAACAAATAGAAATTTATTTTTGAAAGAACTTTCATTCACTTTCATAACCTGACAAATTATTAATATACTTTTTACAAACGAATCTAAAGTGAATATGATATTAAAAGGTTGAATATATTTTGACAATTGACTTTGTCTTGGCCAATTAAAAGTCTTGATTTTTAACTCACTCAGGCCAATAATATAATTAGCAGTTAAAAGGTTAATTAAGTCATGTTTATATTTGTATATTAGCATAGCTTTCTTTATTTTGCTTTTATTGTTAATTTTTTCAATTTGCAATATTTTTACATTATTAAAATTGAAGTCAAAACCATAAATACATGATTTATTATGGTCATAAAAACAGATGCTGAAATATTATTATCTACTATGCAATTTTGTTTCGATTTCTGAACTAGTTTTAATAATAGCAAGTGCTCTTTAGTTCTTTTTTGCAATGTCATTTATAAATAAAAATTGTGTCATTTATAAATGGATATGTAATTGTGACAGTGGATATATAGGTGAATCTAGATGTACATTGGAAAAAAGAACTAAAGAGCACTTGCTATTATTAAAATGAGTTCAGAAATCGAAACAAAATTGCATAGTAGATAATAATATTTCAGCATCTGTTTTTTACGACCATAATAAATCATGTATTTATGGTTTTGACTTCAATTTTAATAATGTAAAAATATTTCAAATTGCAAAAAATAACAATAAAAGAAAAATAAAGGAAGTTATGCTAATATACAAATATAAACATGACTTAATTAACAGGGAAGCAGCAAATGTTAAGATCATGGAATTGTGGGAAAGGTATCCTTTCAAAGCTTTACTGGGATAATTGAAAGTGCTCCTAATTTGATAAAAAATTTAATTATTTAGTTACTATATTTATAAATATTCAATTATATAATTACGTATATTGCTTTAAAATACAGACATCGAATAATAATATTATTATATATAAAAATATGTAAAAATTACTTACTTTTAAACCAATTTTGCTAAGCTTCAGACATTTAATTTATTTATAAACACCAAGTATATTAAATAGTATAAGTTGAAGGATGTCTGACTAAAAAGTTAAAAAAATAGAAAAGGATATTGATTGCTAAATTCTTTTCTAGATTCCATATATACTCAAAAAGCAAGTCATCATAACAGTGTTTGTATAATAAAATTTCTTCAAGAAAAAAATTAAGCCTGCCTTTACTGAAGACAATCCCCAAGGAACATTTGTTTACTCCTCTATGTTTCAATTAAGCATGACATTCCAAGAAATGTTGCATCATCTCATAAAAAAGCTCAAGAACAATATAGTAATGATGTGAGATCAAATTATCATCTTGCCTTTAAAACATTTAAAATTATATTAATCTTGAAAAGATCAAGATAAAGAACTATTTGGCAATGCTTTAGAAAAGGGAATTCTGAAATGTCACAGATGATATTTTTTAAAATTTATTATTGCTATGCCATGTTATTTATTATTGATACTATTTAGAACCCTCAAAAGAGAAATTATATCAGGTTATTAATTTATTTATTGAATCCAATGTTTATACATCACCAATAGTATGTGATTGAAAAAAAAAGTATTAGATATGTAGTCTGAAATGATGCTTGTATATATTTTTACAGAAAATGAACCAAATGATTACTAACTAATTAGAACATCAATATTGAAGCAATGAATCCAGAAGTCAGATCCATGCTTCACAGCCTGCTGTAAACTAACCGGTATTACAAACCTGGGTTAGGTTTATATTTGAGTATCAACAAAGTTTTGCATTAAATAGAAAATTAAAGTTTTTCATTTTATTTATTCATTGGTCATGAAATTAACTATTTAGTTTGAAATATTCATTTAAAGTAACTTTGATCAAAAGATAAATCGTTCATAAAAATTTGTTTTTCAAAATTTATTAAAGAAGTATATATGCAGTGCAAGCATGTATATATAATTAATGCAGCATTCTGTTGAAACTAAAATCTCATTTTGTTAAAAGAAATAATAATATATTTTTGTTTTAATTTGTTTAAAAATATATGTCGTATGATTTTATTTTAAGATAAACCTGTCAACATTCCTAAATTAATTGCATTATCAATTAGAGTTTCATTGGGGGCAATTAAATATGGCCTTTTTAATAAATAAAATTACGAAATTAAAACAAAATTTGATAAGAAAACCATAAAGTTTATTTTTAGTCAAAAAGTTACTTTGAAACAAAAGAGCATGGGGGTTTATCAAGATCTAGAATCATACAAAAAACAATAGAAAAGAGTTTGCCAAAAAGGTATAAAAGATGAGGAGAACAAAGGATGATGTGATACTTCTGAAAACATTCTGAGGTGATTCTGAGAAAATTATTTCAGATCATTCTAAAAATATGCTGAAGTGATTCAAATTATTATTTTGAAGTTATTCTGATTCAGATTTTATTCTGATTCAATTTTTTTATTCGGACTCTGAGATTGTTATTAGCTACTTCTACCTTGGCTTACTCCAGAGAGTTTTATTACTTACTTTTGCTACAGTGACCATATCTTATGACCTTCCATTTAGACAAATGATTATGACTCCTCTGTTCCAAGGTTTAGCTGAAAATTATTGTTGAGACCCATTGCTTCCTAGTTCTTGGGAGATTCTTGCTGATAATTCTGATTTGATTTTAAAATGTGGCATTTCAAAAATCATTTTAACCTTGTGAACATGACCATGTTTGGTGGCTAAGCCCATCAGCTTTGCCTGCCATCGAGGTCTGGATCCATCAATTGTCATAAGAGTGTCAAGTATATAATGGAACTGAACTGTAAGCTGTATGTGCACCCTATGTACCAAATGCTTTCAATCATAATAACCTTGTTCAGACATCAGCCAAGCCAGGATGTTGGGGAAAATCGACAAAGACTAAAAATCTGTACTGGTAACTTTTCAACATCTCCTCACAAACTTTTACTTTCCTTGTTTTAAATCTATACCTTTCTTTTAGATGTTCCCATTTAACTTATTATCTTTTCTTATGTATTTATCTACTTTTAATATTATATCTATCTTTATTTAAATTGGTCATTCTTTATAATAAAATGTTCTTCTTCACTATTCCTTATTTTTTATGGTTTTTTATAAAGTCAAACAAGCATGACCTAATTTATTTTAGTTTCTTTATGCGGTGTAATTATTTTGTTAGTATTTGAAAATATTTCCAATTTAAAAATGACTATTTATAACTTAATGTTAGTTCAAGTTTTTTGTTGTTTTTACCAATTCGATCTCTTTGATAACATGCATTTTTGTTCTCATGTATTCTTAAGGTTAAAGCTTCATTATTAAAAGAAATCTTCAAATATTTTAAATTATATGCATAGTACCAATCAATAATTAAATGCTTTGTGAAATATTTATTTAAATCTTGCTTTATCGAGGGGATACGAGTTGTTAAACTAAATTAAATTGAAAAAGAAATATCCATGCTGCAGAATCATATGTAATTTAGACTGCTTCATTTCTAAAATTATTGATTGGGTGTTACTTGGGGAGAATAGCAGAGATTTAAAACCTTAATAATATTTTATTATATCACTTATTAAAGTATATCTTTTAAAATAAAAGCATTAGTCTTATGATTATTTTCTTTCAACCTTTCATTTGATTAATATGTTAGGTTAATTTTCTGATGACCCAAGCATAGCACAAGCCTTTCATTCATATTTTGATTTATAGTGGCACATTACTCTAATTTTAGGTACTTAAGTAGTTCTAGTCAATTGTCTCTCCCCTGATGCTAGCGAGCTGGGTTTAGAAAATAATTTATGAGTGTCTTGGATATGTTGTTGGTTTGTGGTTAGACTCGAAAATAGATGAATAGGGAAGAAGCCATAGTATTCTTGATTTTTATATATTGCATATGAGTGGCTTCGAGGTACTTTCATCTAGTCTTTGAACTGGGTTAAACCAACATACACATTCGGCCAGCACAATATTTAAGGGATAATTAATGGCATTAATTTATTTGATTTATCTATTTTTGGCACTTCAGCTGGATTTACAAAAAGATTTCTTTAGATATTTGTTTATTTTTTCCTTATAAATACCATTATAAATTACCATTTATGATAAGAATTGAAGTTATGAAAGTTAATAAATTTATTCTTGTTTTTTTTTTTTTCATATTTCAACTTTATTGTGAATAAAATGTAAATGATTTTTATTAATTTATTTGTGTATTTTGTTTTATTTCTTGATACTCATTTAGTACAATAGATTTCAGTCACATCATGTTTAAATAAATATCACAGTGGTCCTAAAATCATAGATTGTTTGATTATTTTAGTATATTTTGAAAATAGTGGTATTTCACTTTAATTTCTTAATATATTGTGTAAACCCTTGTCATATTTATTTACCGACAATATAAAAATAACTTTAAATATTCATAAAATTTTTATTACTTATGAATAAAACTTTATTAAAGATTAGAACTTCACATTCTTAAACACCCCCATCTACTGTTATAAATTGGCACCACATTATACAAACTCAATGAACAGTTAATAGCCTGAATCTGTTAACTTCATAAACATGTGACTAATAAGTGAGTTATAATTTATGTTATAAAGTTTTCTTCTCTCACTTTTTCTTTATAAAATAAACAATGTGATTTGAAAAATGTTCACTAAAGGTAGTTAATTGTAAAGAGATATAGAATTTTATTATTGCCATGTTAAGTAACTTTAATTATAGGCAGTGACAAAAAATGAGGCAAACCTAGGACTACTTTTGATCTTTGATAAATATATTTGTTGAGAATATTTCTCTATACTGCCTTGGTTGTATCAGATGCATTTAACCACAGCTTCCAAAAAACTAAAATGTGTAACAAATTAAGGGCTGAAATACAAGCTAATTCTAAAGTATCAAAAGAAGGTTAACCTATTCCATTGCACTTTATTTTATTGGCCAAGGGAGGTAAAACTCTAAACTTTTGATTGGTCAATTACAGTAGTAAAATATATATTCATCATTTAATATTATATTCATTTTAGTTTAATTTGTTAAAAGTATATTAATAATTTGTCAGGTTATGAAAGTGAATAAATGTTTTTTCAAAAATAAATTTCTATTTATAATTATAAAAATATTTGAAAGTGAATGACCTAAAAAACTTAGTAACAAATCAGAAAGTGTGGCTGACATCATTGATTTCTCTCTCAATTTATGTTAGAATAAAAATAAATATTTTTTTTACTAAAATCTTACTATTTTCCTAAAATAATTTATATTTTCAGCATATTTTACCAAAATACATTATAATATGTAAATAAATGCCAGCAAAATATTCTAAAACATTAATTTTTATTTGAAAATTAAGGGCTTGGGGCAATGTAAACTGTTGACAGGTGTCAAAATTATTGTTAGTGCTGGTTTCTTTTTACAATTTTTTACTAAAATCTTACTGTTTTTTTTAAAATAATTATATTTTCAGTATATTTTATGAAAATAATTTTTAATATGTAAAAAAATACTAAAAAAACAGTCTAAAACATTCATTTTCATATTGAAATGCAAAACAAAGAAGTTGGAGTGATGAAAAATTATTGACAGGCCTTAAATGACTTCCAATCAATCACCATCTAGAAAAGACTGCCTTCTACCATTGTTAAAGTTGAAATGTCAAATTTATTGATTTTTTACTTATAAAATAATTCAAGAGAGAGCAGCATCTTATGTTTCTATTTTATTCTTTAAAATGACTGTAAATTCTTTACTATAGTATTAAAAATGATGGAATTTGGTTGACTTGAAGCCATTATCATTTTTAACCAGAAAAGGAAGTTAAAAGTTTAATGTCAATGGCAAAATTAAGTATGATATGATAAATGACATGGCATATAAGTTTTTTAAAAAATAATACTATTAAAAGGGAGATTAATGTTTTTTAAAATACCATACAAATATTTTGTAAAAATGAACATAAATATTTAAATAAATTACAAAAATGTACAATTTTCTATTTAAAATAAAACAAAATATTTGTTTTCATGAAGCATTCTTAAAGCCTGAGACAAAGAATCTATCAATCAGTTGCATTTCCAGTTTGTTTCTAATATACTGTTATACAATACTGACATTAGTATAATTGTTTTAAAACTATTATGTCAATATATATTTTGGTTACAGTTTCTGCCATCAAATAAATAAAAAACTGACAAAGTAAGACTATAAATATCTGCTAGAAAATGAAAGAAAACCAATTTCTACTGCAATGCCATTAGTATTTCATGAAAAAATGATTATCAGATAAAAAGAATTAATATCATTTATTTAACTTTTAAAAATATAATTTGCATTTTTATTTGCTTCTAATATTTAATATTCAAATTTTCTTTATGTTTACATTCATTTGTTCCACAGCCTTAGCTCCTGCTTTAGGGAAGTGTATTTTGTAATTTCTAAAACAAAAAGATAATTATTATTAATTGTAAGCATAATCTTCTTTAAAAAGAAAAATATCTGTGGAATATAATTCAATAGTATTTTATTTCCTAATAATCACTTATTACATTCAAATATCAGCCTTTCAAGCTAATTGTGCACATGCTTTGCGAGTGTTAATAATAAATGAATACTTTCACCTCCAATACAAGATTCCTTGCCAGTACTTCAGATTTGCTCATATATAAGCATTTGAGTTGTAGAAATAAGTGGATTCATTTTATTCCTGCATAAATACTATATCTTGTATTGGAGGGAAAAGTATTCAGTTATTATTAACACTCGCAAAGCACATGCACAATCAGCTTGAAAGGCTGATATTTGAATGTAATACAATTGTAAACACAGTGCTATATAAAAAATAAATGCTTATTTAAATAATCACTTATGAAAAAGTTATTAAAAGCTTTAAGCTATTGTTATAAAAATCATTGAATAATTAATTGATTAGGAATTTATAATAAGCACAGCAAATGATAGAGGAGAACTATGATCCATCATCATTGAGCTCCAGAGTCTGCCCCTATACCACTGCACAAATTCATACAGGGTAAAAGCACTACCATTGACACCAATAACCAAAAATTATTAAAGAATAGGGAAATAATTACAAGAGGAAATTTTATTTAAATATTTATATACATAATAACCAAAAAATATAACAATAAAGTACAATTTAATATGGAAAATAACTTTATGCAAAAACGTATATACAAAATTTGGTTAAAATCTGAATAATGTTTGCAATATTTTCCTAGTACACTTTTGACTAAATTGTATTAGCTATATTTGTGGCATCTGATAGAGGGGAGAAGATTGCTTGTATTATTAAAAAAACATGAATTTAATGTACATTTTATACTGAACATTTAAAAACAAAAATTTCATGGTAGGTTGACTAATTATTAGCTTAAAAGAACATAATCTGGCTAAATATATAAAATGAAAATGATTAAAAATTTGATTTGTTAATCATACACAAAATATGAGATAAGTAGCATTATTTTGAAAAGAAAGTTGATGGTTCTGACATTAAAATTTAAAAATGACACATTTTGTATAGACCTGGGAATTCATAGTTCAATGTTTGTAGTGTAAATATGTATACTTTAAATAATAAATTGTGAATAGAAAAAAAGAAATATGAGAAGAGTAGTTTACTTAATGACTACAACTAAGTCAAAGTAAAAGCTAAAAAAACACGTATGTTTGGAAAAATTTTATAATTTGCAAAACTAATAGATACTGAAATTATTTCTACTTATTTATGAGGTAAAATGTGTTGATAAAATATTTCTTCTTAATAATTATGAAAGATAAAAAAATGCTAAAGACAATAAAAATAGAATATCACATGACCACCACTTCTTATGCTTGTGTACAACTATTGTTAAAACAGGCACAACTCACTATACTTATTGCCACACACAGCAATCTAAAGTAATCAATGGATGCCAGAAGACTTGTGCATAAAATCCTCATCTAGTGCCTACTCATCTGATATTCCCAGACTAGTTTCTGGCTTGTGGCCTTCGTCAATGAGGAGCCTTGGATCTGAGAGCACTGCACCTAGATCTTAGGATCTCTGATGAGTAGGCACTAGATGGGGATTTTATGCACAAGCCTTCTGACATCCATTAATTACTCTAGCTTGCTGTGTGTGGCACTACATATAGTGAGTTTTGCCTGTTTTAAAAATAGAATATGAAAACGAAAAACATATTTAGAATTAGTAAGAATAAAACTATATGTAGAACAAAGTTCATACAATAACAATAGAAAATGGACAAAATGAAAAAAAAATGAAATGCTTATTTTTTAATGTAGTATAGATAAAAATGTAGAAGACAGAATATAAAATATTTATATTAAAAATACAAAATATTGAAACTGAAATGAATTATTTATTTAGTTATATATATATTAATAGACAGCTTAAACATTAAGAAAATGTTATAAATATAAACTAAGAATTTGAAGAAAAATACACTTCTGATATTATTAAGTTCTTCAAATCTGACATCATAGCTAGAGATTTGACTTTCGTTAAATATGTATTTTCAGGTGTCATGTTTGTTCACACACGCATAGGTTTGAGGATGTTAAATTCTTTTTATAAAATAGATGTATGCAATGATCACGAATTGTTCTGAATCTGTTGATGTAATTACAAAAATATATATAAAAATAGACTGATAGTTTTAGTATTGAAACTGGAACTGTAAAAGTAAATTTATTTAGAATAGCATAAGAAGTCCATTATTTATGTTATAAGTCTTCAAGTGTAGATTCTTGACTGAATAACCAGAAAAAGAATTTTAATTTGAAATGAATCTTTGGTAGTAAAACTGTATGTGTTATTGCCAAGTCTAATATATTTAAAAGTTTTTTTTGCCTTTTTTATGTAAAAAAAAAAAAAACTCTTTGATATGATAATAGCAAAAAAAGATCTCCACAAAATGCTTGCACAACTATCGCAATAAAAGTTGTCAAACCCCCCCCCCCCCTCTAAAATATTTTTTATTATTATTTTAGATTTAACTTTAAATAAATCAGAAAAATAAGTTAATAGAAGAAAAAATGGGGTTTAAAAATGTCTGAAGGAGGAATTATTCTATTTGACTATCTTCTAAATAGAAGTTATATATATATAACACTTGATTTTCAAATAGGAGAGACGATTCTACCCGTACAACATTAATTATATTTTTATATAAATATACATTTTTGCTTTTTTTTTTTTTTTAATAAAAAAAAAAGCAAAAACAAGTATTTTAGAGTTAATTATATATATAAAATCTATTTTTATTTTCAGTTTTTTTATAATAAAGTAAAAAGCAGTTTCATTAAAACTCTGCTTCATGTTTCTATAATAATGTAACCATAAAAAATATTTAATTATTTATTAGCAACAAAGTTTCTAAAAGGCTGATAAAAATTTAATTCTCTTACAACAATAAAAATCGCAACTTGATATAGTAAACAATAATGGTAATAGCTTTTTAATGTGTTATTGAATGGCTATAAAAGGTCACCTATTTTTTTATGGGTTTATATATATATTTTCGCATATAAATTTGTTTACATAAATTATAGTGATAATTTGCAGGTTTAATATAAATTTTCTGGAAAAAAATATTTTAATTAAAAAATTTGTTTAAGCATCAAACTTCGACGCAATTTTTTTTAAATTTCCACAGATGTTATTATAATTAATTTTAGTAAATTTCGTAATGTTACAAAATATAATTTTTGTCGGTATACTTTATTTATCGAAAGTTCAGTTTAATTTGTTATGACATTTCTCCATAGATTTTTTATTAGAACTCTGCTCCTTAAATTAAAATACTTTCATATTTAAATTTATTCATTTAATTGTTATTGCTACATACTTTTTAATCTTAAAATATTTAATACGGTAATATCTTCCTTTTAAGTATTAACTTTGCTTTTGAGCAATATTTATTTTAATTAATCAGTTTGAAAGATAAAAAACAATATATACACTAATTATACTTTGCTTCTTGAAAATTTTACAGTGTGTACCTGGGTATGAGTATATATAAACATTAGCTGGTGAAGACTAAATATGTGAGGGGATATATAAACAGATAAAATAATGTTGTGTTGATGATAACATGCCACTTATAGTCGTATAGGTTTACACTTCTTTTATGTTTAAGATTTAATTGTATTTATTTTTAAGTTTAAAACTGGTATCTAAAATAATATCATGTTAAGATTTGTGTTATCTACATAGTATATCTACTTATCACCACATTGGATGCTACAAAATCGTAACTGGATTTAGGATTATATATTTAAAAGGTATATATTTAAACAAATATAAAAAAATTGTCACCAATTAATAAAAATAAAATGTTTGCTATTATTTTTTGTAGTTATTTGTTGAACTACACACCCTATAATTCTTAACCTTATAAGCAGTCATTTACTTTTCGTGCAATGGGCCATTGTTTGTTTTCTGTGAATACTATTTTAGTAATAAACAACCTCATTTTCATGAGTCAAATGTAATTTTAAAATAATATATCTACTTTGATACAAAATAAAACAAGTAATAAACAGAAATAATTAATCAATTAAAATGCTCATTTTTAATCTTCATGCTAAAAATATATTTTAACAAAAACAGTTTTTTTTGTTTTTTTTTTACAAAATAACTAACAGTAAATAAAATTTTATTAAAGAATACTATTCAAGGAAGATAAATATTTTTCAAAATATTAAAATTCCACCTGTAATGACAACAACAACAAAAACAATAATATCATTCATGGAGAGGGTGTATTCATTAGGCAATTTCCATTTAATAAATTTTCCGGTAAAAAAAAAACAACAATTATTATTAAATAAAAACTGAATGTATATATTATATATTAACTGAGAAATAAAAATTTAATTTAATTTTACAAAAATAAAAATAAATAAGTAAATAATGTATAATGTTGTGTTTTTTCAATTTATCAAAAATACAGTCACACGTAATTTAATAACTAATATTAATCAGAACATATTATATATAGGTTTTGCCATCAAGTAAAAGTAAAACAAAAAAACCCACTATAGATGAAGCTCTCTAATGCCTGATTGCAGGAGCACAATATGGCATTGCAGTTGGTAGAATAACCAAATGCTTTTAGAAAACTTCAAACCTTATTTATACTTTTCTAAATATACTCTACTTTTAATAATAATATAAACTTAGCATAGATCATAATGTGGTATCATTATTCACTCTTCTTAGATATTGTAGATTTTTCTGGTGAAGATATATCAAGAAATTTGAGCTGGTAATCATTACATTAATCAATACAAAATTAAAGACAATTATTTGAAAAAATAACCTGGTTAGTTAAAGAAATATAATAGTTTAAAAAAATATGATTACTATTTAGATGATTGATTAAATTTATATTATATAAATTTAAATTATAGATGTAGTGTGCACTTCGGAGATCATAAAAAATTAAGCATATATATTTAGATTAAAAAAATCATTAAAATTGATATTAATTATACATATGCACATGCATGTTTTATAATGTGAATGATGTAACATATAACCTTAAAGGATCAATCAATAAAACAATGATTCTGTAAAGAAAATTATGTCATTCACAATAATATAATAAAAAATCCACAAAGATTAAAATGTTTTAGATTATTGCTATACAGTAAACACATGCACACTTTTAAATATGATTTATGTTTATTATTGACTTAATGGTTTTAAAAGTTTGGAACTAAGATAATATCATTTGCATATAATCATTTACAGTGTAATTTTTTTTTTTTATCACTAAAGACTATAATTCAATGTTTCCTTTATATAAAGAAATATGTTTAAATAAATGATTCATTTTTGCCTAAATGAAGATATGTTAAACATGATTTTCAAATGAAGGTTGAATTAACTTTAATTGCCATACAAATATTAGTACCATAATTTTAAGTTTGTTTATTAACATTAAATAGGAAAATACTATAAAGACTTTATTATTATGCAGATTTCTGTTAAATGCTTCAATAATTCTCACAAAACAATTTATTTCTATACATAAATTTATTTATTAAAATGTTTTATTAAATAATGAATCTCCCTAAACATATATTGGTATTTTTTATATGATTATATAAACTGAATATCACTCTCCCTTATTAATTCTGATGCTTCATCATTATAACTGATTAACTGATAGGTCATTAGTTTCTTATTATTATTATTATTATTATTAATTATAATGCTAACATGAATTTTCTATTCACATATACATACATAAATAATTACAAATATCAAAGAAATATACATAAACTCACTAATTTATCAATATATTAATATGAGCAGGTACCAAAATATGAAACTATATATATATATTATAACGGGACGATCCTTTTCAGGACTCGAGGAAGTCGCATCTACCTATAGTCGGACTTTGCATCTTCTTATAGAATGCCATGGATGATGTGATTTAAAATATAATCCAATCCACTCCTCTATTAATAATCTCGTTACTCTCGGAATTCGAGCTCAGAGTAGAAATTGCAATTGACTCTCTTCAGGCATTTCCACAAATATCCCATAGTAATAATAAATTTAATATAGCTATATATAACTTCTTTATAATATTAAATCACTAAGTTGATTCAACATATATATGCATTAGTATGTATATTTATAATTATTGGTTTTATAAAATGACTGAATAAAATAAACAAACGAGACCTGTTTAATTTTAAAATCAAGTTTAACACATTTTAATCCGTAATAAAAACAAAAATATTATCACATAAAATATTAAAATTTAGAATTATAATATGTGCTTATATATATACACTAATAAATTATTTAATATTAAAAAAAAATAATGTAATCATTTACATATATATAATTTAAAATTGTGTGTATAATAAATAATACACATGATACATTATAAATCTACCTATTGTCATTAAAATGATTCAGTGTGTGTTATATGCCTATATAAGATAACACCATTCACACTAGATTAATAATAGAATGTATTCTGATATTAGTTATGTATGTTTAAAAAGAAATTATGTTAATTGTCATATAAAATTCAATTTGGAATATAATAAAACTTACTTCCAAATTGAAATAATTAAAAAACTTTAACCTTTGTCAGCCGTCATTTTCATCAGAGTATATATCAAAATATCAACATCTAAATTTTATTAAATAAATAAAAAAAATAAAATGTTCATCTTATCAGTTCTCCATTTTAATATACGAAGTAATTTTTCTAAGTAAATATAATTATCCACAAAGGAAATAAAGTCTAAGGCTTATTAAAATACACAATGAAGTAATCCAAGATGAGAAAGAATAATGGTTTTATATCCCTCCTTAGACGAAATAAAATGACGATGAATGTTGAAACATAAAGTTCATTGATCATCCTTCGAAGAGGCAATCCAGATATTCAATCTTTAAATATTTGCGTAGTAAAATATTTAACATCTTCTTCAATATAATACTTCAATATTAAAGGCAGCTTTTTAAATGAGAATTAGACGATTATATTCTAGGCATTGATTAAGTAGGAATAAATTTACATGTTCAGGTTTAAAACATCAGAAGAAATCCTTGGCATAAATTGTCAAGCCAAAGAACATCTTTATAAATTTTTGTCTTCTTAAATATATATTTTGTAAACTCATTTCGAAGACATTGATAACTTTTATAACCTTGTTAATTTCAATGATTATTTTTTTATAGTTCTTTATAATATTAAAAGGTAGTAAATTAATTACTTGAAGCAGGTTTTAAAATATTGAATCTTCTTTTTTTTTCTTAAATGTGTTCTAAATTCGAACACATTTAAATTTACAGACGTAGTTCTCGCCTTGATAACTAAATAGAAGATTATTGTTATGACAATATTAGTTCATTTTTATACTGGATTAATTTCAGCAAGGATATCACATAATCATGCTCATGCTCTATTGTTTAAAATATACAATTTGTAATGAACCCCAAACATTTATTTCCTTTGTTTCAAATGATAAAAATGCAATGTTGACTTAAGGCTTTGTCAAATGTCAAGTTTTGGTTAATAAAAAATACTATTAGTTGGAAACATTTATTTATGTGTGTGTATAAATAAATTATAATTATTTATTTTTAGAATTATTTTTTTAATACTAACTAGTTTATGTATATAGCTGATACATGAAAAGCTTAAGATAGGTGTAAGTTATTTATATCTGTTGATTCGATATAGGCACAGTTAAATTCACAAAGAAACACAAATTTTTTTAGGTGAGGCTCATATGGTAATCTCACAATATATATATATATATATATATTATTCACAACTATTAGAACTGATGATTCATGATATTTAAGACTGTATTCACAATAAGAATAAAAATACATGTTTTTTTTTATAATGTTTTTCATTTTAATCAATATAGCCGTATAGTTTATTGCATCCTTCTACTCATATGGATACATATTTATGTATTCTAATCTACAATAATTTAGCTAATGGAAATAAAATTAATTATTGATTTTTTTAAAAACATGTTATATTTACTTTCATGATTTATTACTGCATCCAGACAATCAACAATACATATTTTTATTGTTCTGAACAGTTTCACAAAAGACAACAGTTTATCCCATCTAGAACAATATATTTCCTCTAGATTGTTTTGGAATAAAGAGTGATAATATTTTTTCTTATACTTTTAATATATAAAAATCTTAATGGTGGTCATCTTAGCAAAAAATTAAATATGGATGACAAATAGTATGGTGAATACAAAAAAAAATAATTAATAGAAAATAATGTGCTATTATATACAAAGGTTTATGAGAAAATATTTTTCACATTGTATTAAATTTGGATAGCAATACATTTAGAGTTGTTATTGAAAATATATCTTTTATTTGCTACATTTTAAACTTGTAAAATTAGATAAATGGGGTATTAAATATAATTAAATCTAATATTACTTTTTAAACCCTCTTGGAGAATAATAATTATCAGATTAGTTTGTCATAAAATATTGTTTATTTTTAAAAAAATAATTTTAAAAATTGATCAGTGTATACTGAAAGTATAAGTATGTACTGCTCGAGTTTAATTGTCAAAAGTTTAAGTGAACTATGTGAAACAGTTATATTACAAAGTGCATGTACGTTTATATGTGTCTGTGTTATGGGATAAGTAATGTAAAAGTAAAAGGCTGTTGAAGATGAATACAACTAAAATCTTTAGAAAAATAAAGCAAGATACAAAATTAGAAATAAAAATGTTGACCAATTTATTGATTTATTTAACCACATGGATTTCTTTTACATTTAACTATTAACAAAATAGCATAAAGAAACCTATAGAAGTTCCAACCAGAAGATAGAATAGCTATTGACTTTATTAACTCCTTCATTTCTGTCACTGAACCAGAGCTTTTACAATCATTAATTATATACTTCATAGTATGTATTTACTCATATTAACATAGATAAGTAGCTAATAAATTTTATTTATAAAGCAGATGAATGCATTGATTATGGGTTATATATAGAGCTCACAAAATAAGCTCTTAACAAGCTTTGCAAAATATCCTCAACCCTAGACTGGTTTCTGCTATTGGCATCATCAGTAAGGGGTTGATATTCTGCAAAGCTTATTGAATTAGGACATGTGACATCTGACTTGATTTTTTTTGTGATTACCAGTTATCAGTTTGTTGATGAAACTCAAATTGATTATAGAAATATTAAATTCAACTGTCTTTATTATTGGAACTTCAAAAAGTAATTTTTTTGGAACATCATAAGAATTTTATTTATTATACCATAATTGTTTGATTATTGATTCCTGATTTAACATCCCAAAGAAAATCCTAAATTGAGATAGCCTTATGTTAGAAAACTGTATTGTGAGGTATTGGAAAATGCAAACTGCTTAATAGTTTTTGATATGTTTTATGTAGAATAATTTCTCTATTGACAATCATGGAAAAATATGTAACAGAACAAAAAAATATATATGAAATATATTCAGGTAAACGAGTAGTAATTATTAGAGTAATATTTAATAAAGTATCAAAATGTTTAGAATGGAAACATGTCCTTTAAAAATGATCACAGTTTTCACCAGAAGAACATGCAAAAAAAGTTATTTGCCTAAGATTTGTGATGATCATATTTTAAATGTGATATGTTTGACATTTCCATCATCTATCATTGGATGTTAAATGTTTAAAAAAATTTATACTTTATTTAAACTTTTCAAATACAAACAATTGTTAGTAATAACACTCAAATAGACCACACTGGTTAGCAGATAACACAATGTTTCAAGTGGTATTATTCTCCACTTGTCCCCAGGTGTTGATGACATGACCAATGATAATAATAGCATAAGAATCAAAGTCACACTTTTAGATTCTTGAATATTAAATTTTAAGGTTAATCAACTGAGCATATAATTTTATATTCAAAAATCTAAAGGTGTGTATTTGACTCTATGCTAGTTTTGTCACTGGTTAGGCTAGCCATATCTGAAAAAGATTAGAGAATATCACTCAAAACATTATGTAAGCTGCTAAACTGTATTGTCTATTTGTGTCTTATTATTAACAGTTGTTTGTATTTGAAAAGTGTAAATAAAGTTAAAACTTTTCTAGACATTCACCATTTAATGATAGATGATGGATATAATTCAATATATTATCATATGGTAAAGAAACTGTCTTTAAAATATTTGTATCACACTCTCAAATTGTGCCACCTAGTCTTTCAATGATGTTATTGACATATTAATTTTAATTTAACCTTAGCTAAATGACAAAATAAACTAGATACAAAACAAGGTTCCTTCTAAATTTCCTAAAATATGATTGTGTTTAAATCTATTATTTCAGAAGATTACATTCAAATGAGAACATGACTTCCTGTTGTTTAGATTAAAAATTGACCACACTGTTTCTGTTGGATTACAGAATGTTTTACAATATTTTCATTTCCTTATTGAGAGAATTTTTTATCTCTCAAAAGCATTTCTTTTGAAAAGTTAAAGCAATATTGTCAGTATAAATAAATTTTCTGCATTATGTTTCATAATTTCATTGATGAATATATTAAATAAAATAAATGAGAGGACTGAACTATGTGACCATTCTGTAAAGTACTATATTTATAAATTATTATTTAATGATACTTTAATTTATATATTGAAGAGAATTTTTTTAATTAAATTAATGTTTTCCCCTGCAATTAATTTTTTAGACATATTTTAGAAAATCACCACTTTTTTCAATCAGAATCATAAGCTGAGGTTTTATCCATAAAGTTAGCACCAGTTTTTATTTGAAAACTTTTTTCAATATGAATTGTTAAGATAAAACTTATTCACATTATTTTTTTCCTGGCCTAAATATAGCTTGTTCTATAGATAGATGACTTTCAAATATTGCAATTTTTTTGTTAATATGACTTATAGGAAATACATAGCTCAGTATTAATTACTTAGCTGGGCTTGACAATCTGTTGGCATTGTTGCCAGTCCAAAACAGCTACAAATGCCATTTACGTGGCCTACACTTATAGCTAAGAAAACAGTTACATTTATCTTAGCCATTGCAGGGTGCTTGATGGTGTTGCACAAAAATATTACAGCCTGTTTTGTGTTTTATGACACTTTATGCGAATTCACACAATTCACTGTTTGTCACCATATTGTCTGATGGTGTTTGGATTTTAAGTGGCCACAAGTTTTGATATTTCCATAGCAGAGTAATTTCATTACTACTTAAATCACAAAGTCTGACTCACTAAGAATTATCACACCATTCCTACCCTTTCCTATACAACTTGAAATGTGCAAAACATTGGGAAAGGGTAGGGCTGAATGTGATTTGGCTGAGTTCACATGCAAACTCACACTTTGTGAGAAATTATATGAGACAAATGAAATGGCACACAAATTGTGCCAGTTACTAATGTCATTTAGGCTCCTTCAACTGATGGTATTTGATTCCTAAAAATAAAATATTAAAGATGTAGTAGGAAAAAAATAAAAGGATCAAAAAATATCATTAATAATAGTTCTTTTTATAAAGGGCAAAATAGAAATCGCATAATACAAATCACTGTATAGCCTCCCAAAAAAGTTGCCGTATTTTAAATATGAAAAAAGAAAACAAAAGTTGAAAAAGTCTGAAGTTTTAATGTTATTGTAATTGTTTTGGGGTGGTGGGTTTAAAAGATCAAAAAATGTAATTAATAGGAATATTTTTTTTTCATATGTCAAATGCATTGCCTGTGAAGCAAACCCAGGCCAGCTGCTTGGAAGGCAGCTATGCAAACAATTAGGCCACCAATGCTTGACTTAATAAGAATAGTTGTTTTTAAAAGTGGCAAAATAGACATCGCATAATAGAAATAAAGCCCCCCAAAAATTCTGTATAATCACTATCTTTTAAAAAAAAAGGACAACAAAAGTTGAAAAAGTCAAAAGTTTTGAACTTATTTAAATTTTTTTGGGGGGAGTGGATTGAGAATGACTTTGCCTTCACTGAGACAAAAGATATAGACAAAAGTTATTTTTGGTTTGTCTTTATTTTTTAAAAAAGGTAATAAAAATTGATTTTAAAACTAAAAGTTTTAATATATGAGCAATATAAAAATAAATGCAAAAAAATCACCATATAGGCAAAAAAAGTTGCCATATTTAAAAAAAAAAAAGAAAGAAAATGAAAGTTGAAAAAATTCAAAAGTTTTGATCTTATTTTAATTTGGGGTGGGTGGGTGAGAAATACTTTGTCATCACTGAGACAAAAGTTAGAGACATAAATTATTTTTTGTTTGTTTTTATTTTTTTAAAAAAGGTAATAAAAATTGGTTTAAAAATAAAAGTTAAAGCCAAAAAAAAATTGCTGTATAGCCAACCCCCCCCCCCCCCCAAATGAAATATTAAAGATGAAGTAGAAAAAAATTAAAGGATCAAAAAAAGTCAGCATATTTTAAAAATCACAGCCTAGTAATGTTGCATTGTATGGTTTTTGACTGGCAACAACACCATCAAGTGAACAAGCCTGGCTAAGTAATTAGTACCCATTGTGCTTATTGAAAGATAATTTTTTGTATCATTGCAAGGTTTATTTGCTTTCAATTACTGCTATAGTTTTATTTTTATGCTTAACCAATAAAAGAATTACAGTAGAAAATTATAATAAATAATTTGGAAAGATAATATGTGGTGAGATATATAAAATATATAATATTAAACTATCAAATTACTTAAGAATGGACCTCATAAAAAACAAATGAAAGTCTAAATTAAATGATTCCATGAAATAAAAATATTATAAAGATAAAAAAATCTACAAAAAAATACCGTTAAACAATTGGAGTTGGTGGAATTTAATAATCAAAAATCCACAATTTTTTTTAGCTGAGTACAAAAGTATGATTTTTGTTTATAATTTATCAAGCAATAATTTGAAATGTTATTACAATTTTAATATTATATATGATATTAAATACAATCAAGATTTAAAACTAACAAGTTTACAATCACATTATTTAAATGTAAAGTAAGCCTCATATTTCTGGAGATTAAACCTTTAACTCATTTGATTATCAACGTTTTTTTTTGAAAATTATATAAATAGCAAGGAGACATTCTCATATTTTTTCACTGCTCTATATTTTTAACTGAGGAACTCATATGAAGAATAATGAAAAATTATATAAATAATAAAGTTGGAACACTGTACTATATCGATCATAATGATAAAACAAATTACAAAAATCAAAACAAAACATCAACTTTTCAATAATAACCCATAAATCCATTATCTGTAAAACAAACCTCAACACCTATTTTCTACAATAAAACCAAATTATATATAAATACTTTTAATGGTAAAAACAATAAAATATATATCTTAATTAATCAGCATAGTGCTTTTGTTTACATTGTAATCCTTATCAACTGTAAAGTAATAGAGAAGCTTAATATCAAATGATTTGCCCAAAACTATTAAAAGCTAGAATTATAATTGAACTGTAGTGATATTTAAGTCTAAATATTTAATATTAGATATTATTTAATTTTTTTTTGTTTATAATAAAACATTTCTGTCTAAATTATTAATTGTAAAAGTATATTTGTTCATACTAATATCAGAAAGATTAAATTAGTATAAATAGAATTAAATGATTTAACTTAGAAGATAAAGAGTTAATTTATTATTATTAAAAGAATTGTTAGTTTTTAATTAAATGGAACATGGTAACTCTCACTTCCTTATTCATAATCTTTAAATATCATATTAATTATTTTAATTAAACTAATTATTTTAATTAAACTAATAAAGATGTTCTGGTAAACTTCTAACTTATTTGATATAGTTTAGAATTGTTATAAAGGGTAATACTGTAATATTTTATTTTTATTTCATTGTAATAATTTTAATTTTATAAATAATTATTTTAATACACTATATTTTGATATCTATTTTTATTTTAATTCACCAGATACCAAATTAACTTTTAAAGTTTAATATAGAAGATCAAGAAGTAGTGATTGAAAAATGTCAATTTGCAATCAATCAAATCAATCTCATGAGTGGGGGTATAAAAAGACATGCTGAAAGAGTTGCACACATGTGTGAGAGTCACATGCAAAAAACATAAAAAGAACACATGGGAAGAAAAAAACTTTTCTAATTAATTTCAGAATTATTCATAAGTTTAATTATTTAAACTATTTTATTTTTGTTTAATAAAAATATATATTTAATAACTTCTAATTTACATACTAAAACTTTGAACAAAAGTTTACTTGGGATTCCAAAGTCAACAGTTTTTAAAAATAGACACAATGGAAAATTTAAACAATTATTACTCTATAACTGTTAAATCATATTTATTATAGATTAGCGCACAAAGAATTTTATATAGATTACATTATTATATAAAGAACTTTTTGTGATTTTCAATTTTATACTTAAACTTTATTCTAAATTTAAAATTTTTATATCTTAAGGATAAAGCTGTTAAAGACATATGTTTTGCAATATTTATAGCAATTCTTTAATATTTTCAAAGCTTTACTTTAATATTTAAAAGAATGTTGAAAGATTACAAGATTTATTTAAAGAGTTTAAAATATTTTGTCCTTAGCAATGGCTTTTGAAATATATTTATTTCAATACTATTATAATTAAAACAATGGTTTTCTCTGAGATAAATTCATTTTTCTTTTAATGAATGAACTATTTTTAATCCCAGGTGGAAAGACCTTTATATTAATTTTAAAATTACATTTTAAGTACTTTTCATAATTAATTATTTGTTATTATTGCAACTGGAGTACAAGACAGTCACTTGTGTGCATTTTAACCTATGCTTATGCAAGCTCAATTAGAGAAAATAATTTCAAGTATGTAAAATAAAGATTTATTAATTTATTTATTTTTAATTGGAAAAGCATTATGTATATTCTCATGTTTAAAAAATAATATTATAACTTTATCGTTGACTTATTACTTAAAATTTCATTCTTATAATTAATAAATATGTCTGAACAAAATAATGGAAACAGCTATATTTTTTCATTATAAGATGAACATGAAATATATTTAAAAAGTTATAATGTGAATTATATACAATTAAGTTTTAATGAAACCTGTTTTATTATATATTTCATTATTATTATTAGTGCTATAGGGTTATTCAAATATATATATATATATATTGGATTCCAAGAGATTGTAAAAGACCCAGAAAGAGACCACATGTGAGATGGATGGATGAAATAAGAAAGTGTGCAGGGGTGATGTGGAGAAGAGAAGCTAAAGATCGGAAAAGATGGATTAAACTTGGAGAGACCTTCATTCTGCAGTGGATTGATAATGGTTGATGATATATATATATATATATATATATATATATATATATATATATATATATATATATATATTGTAATAATTATTTTTTTCATGTTAGTTGCAAAATAATCTATTAAATAATAATTTTATTAATTTTATTAAAATATTTACACAGGAATAACAATGTTTATTTAGTTTATTTTTATACATATTTTATTTTGGGGGAAACAAAAATGAATTAGAATCTAAGGTAAAAATTGAATATTTTTCAAAAAAAAAAAAAAAAGCAAAAAGAGACTAAACTCTATCTCTGAAAAACATAATATCAAAGTGACACAATGATAATAAATAAAGGAAAGAAAAAAATGCAAAAAATTTCAATTGTAAGTTAAAAAAAATATTGCAATGTTTTCTGGAATTGCTTGCTAGTGTATAAAACAAAATATGTATACTAAATTAAAAAACAACAACATTCCTTCATAAATGTGGTGCAATTGAAAAAGAATAGAAAATCTATTTATCTGTTTTTTTTCCCCACTTTTTCTTAAAGAAACATATATGATATTATAAATATTGTAAAGAAGGATCCCCTTTTCCCACCTTTACAAATTTTCCCAGCTAACACATAAAAAACTCATATATCAGCTACACCATCAATAGAAAATACACAAAACATCAGTATACCTTTTCATGTTTGCCTTATTAGGTCATAAAACTTTTTAATCTGAATACCTTTAAATTTATAGCAGTACTGCATAAAATATTGAGACTTAAAAATCTTGATGCTTACAGCTTGAAAATGCCTAATCATAATAGCAATACACAACAAAAAAGCTCAAAATATTTATATAAGCCATCCAAGCCCCACATGAGCAAGTCACATTTATATATTAATATATTTATTACTCTCCCTATATAAGAATGATGGTCACTTACTGACTTTATAATTTGGATATTATTTCCATACCTACTGTATGTTAAACACTGGTTATCAATGAATCTTGCAAAAAATTCTATATTCTGCTGAATCATATATGATCTCAATCTCAGTTCCTTGCTTACTTTTCAAGCCCATAGTTGGTACCATCAAAATGTAATTGTATACATTTTGGTGGAGGTAAGCTGGCTAACTCAATAAATTTCCCACAGTTTTGGGCTACAAAATCTAATGGTAAGTTCAGAGGTCTGCTTTATTCAACAAAGGTTTCCTTATGGGATTTGAAACCTTTAATATAATGATATGCCTGGCATGTATATGCTAGAGAAAAGCCTTGTTACACCCTCATAGACCTAGAAGTCAACATGTAACAAGATTGACATTATAATTTCCCACAGTGTCACGAATAAGCTACTCTCAGGCTTTAGTATCATGGAGAATTTATTAGACATAAATACCTGCTGAGATATAAACCAGAAGGGAAGGGAATATTTTATGGGATCTAATTTATAACTACTAATAATTAGTTTTAGATGATGCATATAATATCTTGAATTTGCTAATGGATAATAATGTAATCATCAATAAATATTTAGACAAGCAATGGTAACATTTGAACTCTCACAGGGTAAATGGAGTAAGCTCACAGTATCGAGTATAGTGTAATAATCCAATGTTGATAAGTGATGAAACAAAATTAAATAAATAAATAACTTATAAAGCTGTTTAAGTAAAATAAGAAATTCTTCATTTATTAACAGTATGGATATTTGCTTTCTTTTAAATGGCAACAATAATAATATCACAAAGTACAAAATATATCTCTTTCTCTCACTTGGATTTATTGTCATTTGATTTCACAGAATTTATTAAAAATATCTATCAGGTGGCAACTATATTCATATGAAAATCATCTATATTTTTAGATAGGTAAAATATCATGGGGACTAACCTTAACTATAATGTTTTACCCCAAAAATGATTGAGAATCATAAATATTTTTGTAGGTAAAACAATACCAACTTCATAAGCAAAAAAATCATAAGTATCAGTGTTCTCTTTGTAACAATGTAAATTACAATTCTCTTTAAATATACTCCTCTTTAAATATGAACATAAATCTCCTGCTTGTACTGTTCTTCAATGAGTCAAGATGAACATCTAAATTTCTCATTTACAAGACCCTACATTATAATATGAGACTATATATAAAGATATACTTAGTCATGTCTACTTTGGACGTTCTATTAAGAACTCATCACTATGCTACAATAACTTTAATTAGTATTTCCTAAAGCTAACTCTCATGAGTATTAAAGAGAATACTGAATCATATCTATAACTACATGGATAAAATATATATAATACCAGTATAAAAAATTACTGTATCAAACATATCTTATGATTGAGTTAAAGATAAAAAAATTAGTTAAATTTCAAGACCTCTAATGATATATCATATATATGCGTATAGTTGATCTTCTCAAAAATAAACAATAAATTAATGTCAAATATTCAGTAATTAATATTTATACCTCACATGTATTAGATATATATGCTGAACACAAAAAAAATTGATAAAAAAGGGACTTTAAAAATGGAAACATGCAAAAAAAAATATTAATAAGCAAATAAATTACCATCTGGCATTTTTTAAAATTTATAATAGAATTTTTTTTTGAAGATTATTTGTGGTATCAATGTCTATCTCTAATCAAACCTGACCAACATAGTAGATGAATCATGATGGCAAATGCATAAACATTGCAACCATTTAAAATTGATTTTTTCAAAGCATCCTCCTTTTGGTTAAGTTAAGATAACTTAGTGGAAACATGGCAAAGTTACTTCAAAACTTTTTATACATTTCTCAAATTAATTTTGAAATAAATTTAACTATTCTCTTGAAGTATTTTATTTCATTCCTTTCTTTTTTAATGTATGCCATATAATGATATTCTCTTACTTTCCAATGGTGATTGATTGGAAATGGAGGGGGTGGGAGTCCCAAGTTCCTCAGATAATTTTCTCTCTACTAAACTATTTTTTGGTAATACCTACTCCAAATAATGTATGAAAATAAAATTGGTTATTTCTTTTTCCTAGATTATCAATAATAGTCATTATAGACTATAAGGCAACCTTTTCTTTCATTTTTCATGATTGCTATAGTATCTAGCTTATGTTTCCATGAGACATATTGCTTCAAATTAGATTGTTTACATAGCTAACAACTTTCCAAAAGGAATCTTAATACTTTACAAAAAATACATACACAGATAAATGTTGTACATATAAATATGACAGTTTATAATATATGAATAAAAGATAGATTTATTGGTCAAAATAAGAGTCATAGATCACATGACCCAATTCTCTTAAGCTTGTAAGATATAGTCAATGAGGATTACCAATTCCTCAACAAACTTTGTGATAAATGCTTAGCCAGAGCCAGCACTTAGGGTCTGAACCTATCTTAGCACCTCTCTGAGAAGTGCCAAAGCATGAAACCATGGTCAGAGGTTTGGGGGGGGGTCCTGAGAGATATTTTAAGTGCTGGCTCTGGCTAAGCATTTATCACAAAGCTTGTTGAGGAATTGGAAATCCTCATTGATTAGATTTATTGGTAATTTACAAGTTTTTTTTTCTTTTAATAAACAACCCATAATTTGGTACCTCTATGACCATTAATATTTTTAAAGTGATTTATATAGTTCCTTTATTCACTCAATGTACTATCATCAGTATTGCCATCATTCATAAACAAGAATGACAAATACAAAAACTAGGGTACAACCAAATATAACAAAGTATAAGTGTTTTAATAATAAAGAAATAATTTTCCAGCATTAATGTGTAAATAAAAGTACAGAATTGTTAAAATTTTACATAAATATACATATCGAAATCACACAAAGATAAACAAATAGAAGAAATGAAAAACAACTATTTCCATTGCAAGATTAAAAAAAATATTGCATTGTTTTCTAGAATTGCTAATTTTTTTTTTTTTATTAAGAAAATTACAATTACAGTATAAATCTTTTTGGTATACATGTGCTTAGATTTGTTACTCTTACTACAACAATCATCAGCAAATATTTTTTTAAATTAGAAAATATACCTGTTTGATACGTTAGTTACAATTATTATGACAAATTAATTTCATGATCAGAGCGAGAAGCTCATCGTTCAAACTTAGTCTGTAATTATTATTATTATTATTTTATGTGTCAAAGCGTCGGCCGGGAAGCGAACCCCGGGACAACTGCTTAGTAAGGCAGCCGTGCTAGCCACTCAGCCACCAACGCTTGCCAAGTCTGTAATTACTATGTAACTAGTTTTATATCAGAACAACTGGCTCTTCATTTAATGACTTATCCAGTGGACATTATGCAGTCCGTATTTTGATTGGCATCAATTCTTTGTTATTCTCCATCTAACTGGACTATTTATTTTTTAACCTTGAATTAATATTTAATTAGCATGCCTGAAAATAGGCTCTTCATCCAGTGGCCTAACTTGCATCCAAGTGTCCCCGAAGAGTTCTCCGGGTTAAAGCAAAATATGTATATTAAATAATAAAAACATTTTCTATCCTTTCTTCATAAATACTTCAAATGTGGCCAACTGAATAAAAAAAGAGAAAGTCAACATTTCTTGCTTTTTTCCTTTTTTTTTTTTTAAAAAGGAAACAACATATGTGATATTATAAATATTGTAAAGATCGATCTTACCCCTCCCCCCAACTTTGTAAATATATAAATTATTGATTAGCATAAGATTTTGTCCTCGCCTTGGCTGAATATGAGTTCGGATTGCCTATGATTGTGCTGTTTAAATTAAATATCTGAACCTGTAAAAAATTATCAGAGTAACTCTACTTTACTATACATAATAAAATTTACAGGATGGAAAAAAAAAAATTCCATTTATTGGCTGTATCTAATCATTGTCAATATTTTTACTCGACTTTTTTTAGTAGCTAAGTTTTTTTTATTCACATTTTGATGTGGTACAATTTAAATATTAGTTCCTGAATGCTAAAACAAAAGTTAATTATAACTAAAGTCTAGTGAAATACGTAAAACACGAGCAATTTCAGAATTTCATTGTTTGAGTTCTTTTTTATATTATATATGAGATTTGATAACAACATTGTGCTTCCTATTATCTTAAAACATGATTAAATGTAATCACAAGCGAACAATAGTACCAAATGATAGCATCAAACAGATCAAAAGAAATAATTTGTAAATACAATGTTTTCCATAGTAGAAGCTGATTTTGTTTATAGATATCAGTTATCTATCGTTGTCTCTTATTATGCTATTAAATCTAAGGACTTAAGGTTTTAAATATTTGGTTTTAATTATACTTTCTAGGAGAAATTATTTAGTTTTAGTATTTATTGTATATGTATAAGCAAAAGTCTGTAGTGTTTTAAATATGTTTTTAACTATTATTCTAACAAAAGTTCAACAATCTTATTTTTTATGACAGTACTTTTTTCTTTTCTTTCTTTGCTTTTTTTTTATAGCGTTCATCGGATATAAGAATGAGTTCGATCGATATCCTCAATACAACTAACATAGCATTTGCTAAATTCTTCAATTCTGATTATACGTTAAAGATAACTATTTGATGCTTTTTAGCAACAGTAGATCCTTTATAAACTATTTTTTATACTTACATATAAATATATCTTGGAATTATTGTGCTTGAATAAGCAATAATACATTAAAAAAGGCAGCGGAGAAAGCTTTATTTCTGAAATTATGTTTGAGATTTTGATACTTGCGAATTATAACATATAATATTGCAAAATATATATCTTTTTTTTTTTTTTAAAGATCTTATAACTAGAAATCTTTTTTACCTCTTTTGTGTCACTTTTAAAAACAGCAAAAAATATTTGAATAGAATTTGAAAATAAATGAAAAAACATTTTTCTATTAAGAAATTCTGTAAACAATTAAAAAAAGTTTAAAACTATGATATTTTCACTCGGATGCCATACATAGTAACTTTTTAAAATAGCACTTAATATATCTACAATAAACTTTTATATTAGTGGGTTATTTTATTTTTCTATTCTTAAAATCTTAGAGATTATTATATATATATATATATATGTTGCTTTTGGATAATCACTATTACTAGGTTTATGGTATTTTACTATTATATTTTTGCAAGATAAAAAAGATAACAAATTTACTAAAAATAAATTGAAAGATAAAAAAAAAAAGTTGTTAAGTAATAAACTTGCGCAACATATTTGCTCTGAAATTAGATATTAATAATGGAGTGTTTTTTTTTTTTCTATTTTATTAGTCATATACAGTTAAATAATGATTAAGTAAAAATAAACAAGTATTAACTTATACATTATTTAAAATGTTAAAAGATTTTGAATATATTTTAGACGTGAAGGAGAACAATAAACTAATATATTCTCCATTGAAAACAATTATACAAATATATAAACAAAACCAGAAATTATCAATACATTTTCTATTTACAAGAAATCAACGTTTTGTAAAGAGTTCATTTTGTTATAAAAACATTAGATCTGAACCATCATCAAAATCCGGTAAATGTGTTCATACTTGTGTATAATTCAGTTATCCTAGCTCAGTGGTGTTTTTTTTTTTTAATTATACAGTTTCAAAGGTCCTACACGTATTTATTTATGTTTTTTTTTTTAATTTTATTTTAATGAATATGTGTTAATTGTTAAGTTTAAAAAATAATAAATCGATTAGAAAATCCATGCAAAAGATTAATTTCATTTTTTTATTTATATTATAGCATCAACATGTCTATATGCTCTTATTATTTTTGTATTTTGTTTAAAATTATCATTTTTCTTTTGGTTACTATCTTTTTGGTAAAATGCTAAAATTTTGGGACCTTCCTCAAACAGAATAGTTTGTAGTGAAGTATTTCAAAAGATCTAAAATCCTGCCTTCCTGACAAATCTTATTAATGACTATGATATGACAATTTATCTGCAAACATTCTTCCAATGGTAATGCAATATCAACACAGTTATTTCAACAGAATATCCATTAAGAAAGGAATGTGGTTCAAGAATTCCAAAATTCTGTTTCTTGCTGCAGTCAGTTGAATGGAGAAAACAATATTTGGATATGACACATTAAATCTGTCATAATAAACAAACACACAAACAAAAAATAATATTTCATCAGTTCCACTAAAGTATATTTTAAATAAAGAGGTATGATTTACAATGTAAACCAATAAGACTTTTATAAATAAAAAAGAAATCAATAAGTCTTTTATAAATAAATTTTAATTGGATTATTATATTTAAAATTACTAGATGTTAATCGATTTTATATATCCAATCATTAACATTTCATTGAATGCATTTCATATATTGCTCTTATTTTACATATTGTTTCTAATTGCTGCAATCAATACATTCAAAGATTATTACATTTTGGAAAAGTTATTGATGACCATTGCATTTTTTACAACAATTAAATGAATCATTAAGTCTATCCTAAAATAAAAGTTTATTTATATAATTTTTTCTGATTTTTTCATGTCTGAGTTTTACAGCTAGTAAGGTAGATTATAATTTTATGATGGTTTTAAATATTTTCTTGCTATTTCTAGTTTAGTGCTGATTTTCTGATTAACATATTCAAGAAAAATTTAGTTGTGATCACATTTGTCAAATCACTGAGACTGTTTTATTTAATATGACATTTCTTTATGTTTGGGTTAAATATTTTAATCAGATTCTTAACCTACTTTTGCTGAATGAATTTTTCCAAATTTTTTACTTATATTTAGTTTTGATGGACTATACAATAAATAAAATGTAATGGTATGTATAAAGAGGTAATATGGAAAAATGGTAATTATTTTCATCCTCAAATATCACAGTCACCTTAATTGATATTATCAATGAGCATGAGATCAGCAAAGAATAAATATAAGTAAAGTATACATTTTATATACAAGATAAAATGTAACAATTTACTCTAGATAAATACTTTGCATATAATAGAGACATATATGAGAGATACTGACCTAGGCTAACTGATGAGTGCTGGTTCAGCATGAAATGCATCTTGGGCGTCATTTGCCTTTTATTGTATCTTTATTTATATGAATTTGAAAAGAATGGGGAAGTGTGGTAGTGTTTATTATACCTATAAAGACAACACTACATTAAAGCTTAATAAGAGAATCAACAGTCATCTTTTGTGATTAGATTTAAAAGGATGCAATATCAAAATGTAGTTTAATTATCTGGGGCATAATATAAAAGCAATCATTTGCATGCACATACATAAGTGCTAAAAATATCCATCATAATAAAATGATGGAATTCCATTACCTACTGAACATGAGAAATTCTGTGGATATAAATGAGCAATGTATATACTAATGTCCAATCTGTATCTTTACCTTTGTTCAATCCAAAAAATACCCTGAATGTCCAAACATAAACATATACCCTGATATCTAAACACATTAAGTGTTATTTCTTATGAACCAGTTTAGAATCACAAACATCATAGTGACATTTATTATAAACAAAAATATATAAATGTATATGTTTAATGTACTTAAAATAGTTTTAGTGGGATAATTTAAAAAATCTTTAAAGGCACAAGGCTACAATGTAATCAGTCACACACACACTGCCAATTCACAGAACAGATAGTTTGAGAAATAAAGACATCAGCAGACAAAAAATTTTAAAAATTTATTTTTTTAACAATTATTACATAAAATTTACTAATAATAAATAAGAAAGACAAATATAAATTTAAACTCATTCAATACAATTAAGATAATTTCATATAGCAAACAAGATTGTTTCCCATTGATTTATCCCAAGTTACTTTACTTTAACTGACTTATTTTCTTTTTTTAATAATTAAATCTAAAAATGGCACTTCACAATATTAGATAAAAATTAAAATTAACTATAATTTCTTCTCTTTATCTCTTGCAAAAATGAAAATGTCACATACACTTTTACATTTTGAGATGAAAAAATAAAAAAAAAATGTTTCAACAAAAACTTACATCAAAATTATTTATTGCTATCAATTATCATATATATTAAAAAGTTATTTGTAAATATAAATGTGCACATTGCAATGTCATTCCTGGTCAAATTTTTTTAGTCTCTTTAAATGTTAATTTTAAAATTTTAATAAAAATTTCCAGAGTAGCTTAACACAAGTTAAATTCATCCAATTTTTCTATTAAAAAGTCTTTAGAGGGCTTTTGAACTCAAGATTTTTAAGCTCCCTAAATTTATTCATATTATATTAAGTTCAGTATAGACAACTTATATTTAAATAATATATATATATATATATATATATATATATATATATATATATATATATATATATATATATATATATATATATATATAATTATACATAAAGAGCTATATTGTTTTGTGAACTTTTCAAATGTTAAGCATTTGTTTTAATGACACGATGAGATGCACTATGACTTCTCCTTAAATGGAGTCAGGAATCTCTCAGCAATTATGACCAAAGAAACCTGTTAGTCACTTTACCTTCCATTCTCCATTCTAAGTTTTTCCGTATTCCTCTTTATCCCATTTCCACAACATAATCTTTGTCAATTCTATGGTCTTTATATCTAAATCCCCCTTATCTTTTCCCAAACCCAGCATAAAAAACAATAACATACTTTCTGTATAATAACTTTTTTCATATTTATTCTTTGATAACTTCATTATTTGTACCTTTTCTGTTTTCAAGTATTTACATTCAATTAACAGATGCCTAATATTTTCTATTCCTTCCTTACACAATTTACAGACTAAATCATCCATATTTTTCTATTTATATGTATATTCTCTTGTTGTTAATTATTTTTAAACAAAGCACCCTTTAGTGTGATTTACTGGAAATAAAATAACAAGAACAGACTATCATATAGAGATTCAATATAAATTCAAATAATTTACTTCATAACAACAATATACAGAACAAATAATACATACACTACAAAATCTTTATACGCACTACCTTATATAATTATCCATTCATGTTTAACTGATTAGTTGATAACTTAATTTATTATAGTTTTATAAACATTTATACAATAATTTAAGTTATGCTTAATATAATGTTTTCTTATATTTATCTTCTTTTTGAATCTTTAATTTAATTAAACAAATATTTTTGTAGCATTTTTTTATATCCATATGTTACAATTCGTTTTTTGATATTTTACATTGTCTCTTAATTTGCAATTGCCTACAAATTTATAAAGAATTTTACTATTTGATCATCAATATTTATATGTTTATCAATATATTTTTTGTCTTTTTATCAATGTCTTATAAAGTTTAGAAATAAAAAAGTTTGATTCATTTCTTATTTGAATTATTATTATTATCGTCATTATAATCATTTTGAATAAAAGTATTATTATTTAATATAATTTTATAATTACAAAGTATATATTTAATATTTTTAAGATTGTATACATAATCTTTATATAATTTGTTATATTAATATTTTTTTTGTAAATCAGCTACATTTTTATTTGCATTATATTTATCATTTCTATATTTAAAATTTTTAATGCCTACCATCTTTTGTATTTATCTATAGAAATATATTTTTAAATTTGTCTTATTTAATAAAATGTTTTAATATAATTTTGTTACCATTATATATATATATATATATATAAATTTATACTTCTGTAAATTTAATATATATATATATTATTATTATTAAAATCATTATAAATATTATTTATAGCTCTTTCGTTACCAATATTTAAAATATCATCAACACATCTCAAATAATGTATTAGTTTTTAAATAATTATTATTCTTTGTAAACATAACAGTTTTTTTATTAATATTTATTATGATTTACATAAAAAAACAACATAATAGAGCTTACTAATTCCCGTTTTTGACAATTATATAGCAGACAGGACATGTGAATAATTATTATATAATTTTAAAAATGAGTGACATGTCTCTAGTAACATCTTCAAAAGTTATTTACATTAAAATATATAAAATGATTAAGATTTCTCTTTGGCTGTTGTTGTTTTATAAAATCCTACATAAAAAGATGTAAAATGTTATAAGAAATCACAGGTAAAATGTTATTTGGCAAAGCAGCTGTAGAACAATTTATATATTAATTATAACAGATTTTCCCTAATTATCACATGACATTATATTTATTCAATATAAAAATGGCATTTATCATTGCGTATATATATATTATTTTTATCAAAAATTCTTTAAATAAAATTATATTTAAAAAAAAAAAAAAATTCTAAAAGTTAAAATTATATTTATCTCACATTAATTGCATCTATTGGCGTGCTTCAATTTCAGTAGTATTTTTGAAGTAATATTATTTTTGTATTTGCACTTTTTGTTTCTGTTATTAAAAACACTAAATTTTTTTATTGTTTTATATAATCTTTTATTATTAAATTTCATATGATTCAGTCTCTTTAAATATAGATAATTGGTTTTAAATTACATCTTTATAAAAATCACAGAGATAACATATATATGAAGAGGTCAAAACACAATAAATTTAATAATAATAATAAATCTATATAAAATATCAAGACAAATGTAATATTTTTAATAAAAGAAACAAAAAATCTAAATATAGCTATAAATTCCATGTAAATTAGCAATAACAGCATATATACATATACACTCCCACCTCCGAACTTATGGTATATTTATAACTTGTCATAGTCGAAAGCCAGCTAAGCACATACTGCTTAAAAATGTATTTTATGAAAGCTTTTTTTCTATATGTTCTTTGGGTCAGCAATATGAAATGGCACTGAGAATAGTGGGTTGCGCGAAAGTCTGAGTTCGAATCACCCATATATTACATATATAAATGCAGGTTTAAGCCTGTACAATATATTAACATATCTATTATTAAAAATGTAAATACAAAATAATATTACATTAACATATATATTAAAGTATGATTTAAAAGAGTTAAAATTCCTACATTCACATCCTAAGAATCATCATATTTAGAAAAAAAAAATACATTATTGATTCTTATGACGTTAAAGTTGTGAATATAGAACATTTAACATCTATAAATAAAATTACAAAATATTGATAAATACTGAAGAAATGATGAATGGATATATAGAAGATTGTGGGTTGGATGAAATAAGAAGCATTTGCTCATTATAAAATGCATCCTGGAGTCATTTTTAAGTTGTGTTTATTTGTAAGTTTTAAATATGTGCAGTAGAATAGAAATTTTAAGTTTATTTAAAAAGTTAATGTATATGAAATAAAAGAGGGTGGTCATAAAATTTTAAAAACATTGTTAATTTTTAACAATTATAGCATAGAATAATGAAATATTATATATAAAATTAATTGAACACTATATGGACATATAGTAGCATTAAATAATATATAATTTTATGTATGCCATATACACCAAATAACATTTCACAAATGTTTTGAGAACATTTAATGCTAGAATTAGAAAATAATTAAATTATGAAAGAGATATTGGTAAATTTGGTTTATAGTGACAAATATGAGATAGGACTTAAATTGATGGAATGAGCAGAAAAACATATATTATGATTTCTTTTCTTGACAAAAATATTAATCGAATATGGACCTACAAACATTTAAATAAAAATACAGCAACTTTAGATTATATATTGACTAATAGAAAGAAGTATATTTTAAGATTGTATTTTTTTAAAAAATAAATTCAGTACAGTAAGTGACTATCTATTAATGAGAGGAGTAAGCTACTTGTTAAAGCAAAACTAGAGATACTAAAACTAATAAAAAGACATTACTGATATTTGATACTTTTAACTTTCAAACATACTAATGAATTTAATATAGAACTTGCTAGTAGTGATAAAATATTAACAAAATTTTTATATAGTTCAAACATAATTTAGCTCAAAAAAGAGATAATGAATACTTTCCTAAAAAGTGCAATAAAACATAGTTAATAGGAAAAAAATCAGAAACTAGCAATAATATTTACAAATAAGTCAAGGCAATGTATGATAAAAATGTAAAAATTATTTATAAATGACTCATTGAGAAGAGTAAAATATCTGGAATTATGCAAAATATACTAAGCAAGAGTTAATAATATTATAAAAATATATACTATAATTGGCAAAATAATCTATAGAAGACACTAAAAGTTTTCAACTTTATAACTAGGAGGGACATATGAAGGCTAAACATTTAAAAAAAAACAAACAAAAGTTTTATTATTATTTAAGAGACTTATAAAATATGATTAATAAATGATTATAATTTGCATTAACTCTGAATAAACAACATGGTCAATAAATGATGTCTGTGCATATTATAATAAATAAATAATTATATTAAAAATTTATTCAGTAATTTATTATATAAAATCATCATTATTATTAGCTATTAATTATAATAAATAATAAAACTAATAAATAGTTATTTAGTGTCCATTGTTATTATTATAATTTATAAAATATTATTTTTTGTATTTTTATTTATGTATTTTAGGGTATTTAAAAGAATGATAGACATGATGCAGAAAAATCAGTAAAATGTTTTTTGAAATAAATGCCGGATTGCTAAAAGAGCATGATTTTTGAATAAAATTGAGGAAGCAGACATTCCATTCAGTGACATGTATTTTCAAATCTCCTCATTTAAAACACTTAACTGTGTAACTGTTATATATTTTAATAGCTCAGAAATAAAAAAAAAACATGGATTTCTAAGAGAAAATTGAGGAGGGGGTTATTCCCTTATTTATACTATATTTTACTAAGAAATCAAATGGAAACCATAGTATAAAAAGCATAGCATGGGATAAGTGAATTATATAATAGAAATCTTTCTTCAAATTTGAATATATTATAATTTATATTTGTCAATTAATTAGGAAGCAAAAAGGATATTAAAAATATTGTTTATAAACAGTCAGACATTGAAAGTTAATTGTTAATATCATAATTTCATTCATTATAATATAATATTTTCAGCTTCATCATGGATTAGTCACAAGGCCAGAAGAAACAAAGGAGAACAATTCATAATCATTATTGAATAATGTATCATTTAGATTAAATAAATAAAAAAATGGTAATACTATTTATACTTATTTTATAAAACATCTAATTTTGCAAAGCATTCTATATAAAAATACAATAGTAATAGCACTTTTATTCAATAAATATTAATAAAAATGTGTATTAATTAATAATTGATATTTGCATATATGAACCTATTATAAATTTTGTGGTACACATACATTATTTCAATTAAATCCTTATTATTTTCTTATGAAAAACGTATAAAATATTTAATAAATGAATATGGCTGTAGGTTTAATTTTTTCTATTCATTAAATATGTTAACTCAAAGCATATATATAAATGTGTGTGTGTATATATATATATATACACATATATATATATATATATATATATATATATATATATATATATATATATATATATATATATATATAGTGCACCCTTACTTCTCGATGTATAATATAATTTGAAATACGACTAGCTCAATTAAATTATAATGCTCATTTAAAATTTGCATGTTTGACTTTAATATACTTTTATATTATCATATTCTAATTAAATTTATTATCAATTATCAAAATCAATATAGCTCTATATTCTGTACTAATTAAATAAGTATTTATTAAAATCATGAGACTGTGAAGTAAAGTTACAAAGCAATAAGTAGATTTACATTGAGTCAATATCTCCCAAGACATTGTCTCAATGGCATAAGAATACTGTTACCTCTTTATTAACTTACTACTACATCTACAGCATTCTTATGACTTTTAAATAAAATAAATTATCTTTAATAATGATAAAATAAATCTCAACTTTTATTAAAGAAATATAATTCAATAATCTCAGGCTCTTCTAATTATTTTAAAGTAATAATAACTCATGTAAATAAGTATGATAAGGGATTTTATATCAAACCTAAATACACCTAACTTATTCCAATAATTATTATAATAAAATACGACTTTTAGGGTATAACTCAACCTTATCTATTTCTATTATATTATTAATCATTAAATAAATAAATAATCATGTATACATCTTTTATTTTCATATGGTATCTTAATTTTGGAATAGATCAAAATCTTATAATTTAATAATCTGTGGCAATAAATAATATTGTACTCTTATATTGTATATTAGACCCATCTTATGACCATTGTAATATAATATATTAATGTCAATCAATTCTTATAAAATGATATCAAGAAAATATTGTGTTTATTTCTAAATAATAATAATAAATTCATATTGTGCAAATATTATGTTTGCTCAAATTATCTGTTGTCAAATGCTGTGGTGTAAAATAATGAACTCGACACACTTTTAAAACAAATTAAACAAATTTATTTACATTAACTTCAACTAAGAATTTATTTACAATATTTACAGTTCAAAATTATGAAAACAAAGAAGAATAAAATAAGAAAATAATAATACAATATGTTTACACTGTTATTAACTCATACTCCTAATAAGTAATTATACATTCTTTTAAATGCTGCACTAATAACATTGAAGTATGCTTTTAAAACTTAAACTTTAAATAAATATCAGTGAACTTCAATTATTACACAGAAAATTTATGTAAACAATATTTATGTAGCATATGTAAACAATTAAACTTTACTAATTAAATTGCTACATCACTTAAGTATTACTGTTACTTATTTCATTATGTAATAGTATGTGTTTATTTTAATATCAGCATTACTCTAATAGCATAATATAGAAACTAATGTATCTTTGTAATGTAATAACAAATAATTGATTATAACTTTATATTTCACTTAATGCAATTCATGATACATGTTTTATCAAATATGCATTACATATATGTACTGTTAAAATAATAATATTTAAATTATTCATCAATTTCAAGTTCATAAAGTATTATATTAGATAAATTCTATGATTCTTTTCTATGTAAAATTATTACCTTACTTTATGTGTTATTCTACTCCTTCTTAATAACTTTCTTTCTACAAAATATCCTCTAAAACTTATTTAAACTTTCCGGAAAAACAATCATCAATTTTAAATAAAAACTAATTACCCAATTATTTATACTTCATCATCTATATTCGGTAAATCTTTAATCCAAATATAAACTTCCACATAAAACTTAACTTAATTTATCGAATAAAACAAAATAAAATATAGACTTTTAAATCTCTTCCTGACTTGCAATAAAATAATTACCTATGAATAATAAATATAATTCTAATACTACAACATAAACAAAATATTAAAATTTATTTACGAAAGAATCATATAATTATTTCTAAACTTCTTATGTAATGTTGCATCGTATTTATATCATAAATTCAAATTATGCATATTTAAATAAAACTGTCACTGCCAATATAATGTGTGTGTATTTTAAAATATTTATACATTCATTCAACAATATCATATTATTTAGTTGATCTAAAGAAAACATATTAAATACATTAAAATTATTATAATTATACAATTTTTACCATAAATAATGATCTGATGTACAGTCCATCTTCCAATATTCTTCGGAATTACAGCTTCATAAAATAATTCACATTCACACTCACGATCATTCTTTAAAAATATTCTGTGTTATATTAATTATAAAATAAACTTATGCAATTTATCATTATATTATTTTTAGTTATTATTTTAAGAAATGTACCTATCTTATTTTTAATAGATCAATAATATTTAAATTTTATGTTAGATAAATAAAACAGAATTCATATTACGTAATTCCAGCGATGTCTTCTTTTAACCATAATAGTTCTTAAAATCCTAGGTACACATTCACTAGAACACCATTTCCTGTTTCCGGTCCATCACGTGTTTTTTTTTAAAAGTTTATGAAAAACGAAAATGTTCTTTTTTAAAAATAAGTTCCCACAAGAAAATAAAATAAAATTAAAATAGTTTATAGGATCCTGGTTTAGTTCTTTTAAAAATATTATTCAAAAGTTATTATTTTAATTTAGTCTATAGTTTATAAAAATTTATATTTAATTATTTTTAAATTGACTTGGACGTCCACATATTACTTGCGCATTCCATAACAAAATATCCAGGTAAGAATAAGTTTCTTCATCTATAAACGACCAGCGTTTAAATTATTTCAATATAATAATTTTTATTATATTAAGACTTTTAGCTAATTATATTTTCAATTTATTTGCCTTTTAAAATTGTCAACATTCAGTCTTTTAAACATAAAGACTTAGCAAGGCAAGTATTTATAAAACTACTTTTATTTCTAATATCTTTCCTTAAGATATATATTTAAATTTATATCTTACAAAAATACTTTCTTCATAAAGAAGTATTTTCCTCTTTAAAATATCTATTTTCTAATAGTCAATAGTAATTAGCTTTTAAAATTATATACTGTCCAAAATACTACTTTTCTCCATCTCGTAATTTTCCGAACTAATCCAGCGTTTGTCATATCTCTAGTATAAAGTTTCCAATATATTTTCACTATATATGATGTTTCCATGACTATTTGCTTGTAAATTGAGCTTAATTAGAGATGACTGATAGGGAAAAAATTAAATTAACACTGCATGTTTATCATTTAAAATTTCTATAAATTATTTACAAGACACTCTTATAATTTTGAAAAATGATTTTAAAAAGCGTCTATAAAATTTACGTAGCTATTTTTAATAACACAATTAACTTGAAAATTCAATCACGAAGTCCTCTCCTAACAATTGAACTGAGCTTTTATACCGGAAGAAACTTCCCATTTGATTGGTAGATTAAACAATCAACTTGCTGGCTTATTTACATATTTTACCAACAACACAAAATTAAAAATAAATAATGGCTTATTTAATATTTAATATTTATTACATTATTAAATTTCTAAAATAATCTTTATCGTTCATTTAAATCTATTAAACATTCTTTTAAAATATTCTTACTTACTTGATTTTAATTTTAACTTTTATAAGATTATTTTTAAATAAACTAAGTATTTTTTTATACGTCATATTTTTAAAACAATATTTTAAAATCAGATTTAATATTCTACATTGATTTATCTTTATTTTATCTCGTGATAACTCACGTATTATTTATAAATTTTATAACATGATTTTTAAAATAGTTCTACAACTTTACTAAATAACTTCCAAGCATGTGTGTGTATATTTAACTAACATCTGTTTTTACAACACAAGAAACGCTTGTCATCGTCTAAAAATAAACTAACAATTGCATTTTTTAAAATAAATATTTTTTTAAATAAATAAGATATTATAATAGATTTTAAAATAATTATTCGATATTATTAAAATCAAATATTAGTCTTTTATTTAAGTACTTACAATAATTAAAATATTTATATTCTTTTATAATATTATTTTATCAACAATAAATATATGCATTTAATTTTAACTTGTCTTTTTTTAAATACTTTAACTTTAAATATTTATTTATTAAATATATTAATGCAGTATTGATTATGGCCATTTTTACAACCATATATTATAATCATCATCATTTAAAATGTCTCTCTCAATATCAGCACAATTTCACATATCAAATACTCATAGATTGCTTTAATTAAACCTTTTGAAATATTACTATAAGCAAAATTAACATCACATATTCAAATATATCTTAAATTTAAAATTTTTAATAGATTAGCACAAAATTAGATGGTGACCCATACAAAGGGCCAATATATATATATATATATATATATATATATATATATATATATATATATATATATATATATATATATATATATATATATACACAGTATTCAAAATTAAATAATATATTCTTTACCGGAAGTACTTTCAATTGTTTCACTGACAATCTTTATCAACCATTAATACAAATGTACAGAAAATAAAAACTTGTATTATCCATCATTCAATCCATTAAAATTTCTCACAATTCCATTGTTTTTATATTAGCTTGAATGATGGGTAATGCAAGTTTTTATTTTTTTTTTCATTTGTATTAATGGTTGATAAAGATTGTCAGTGAAACAATTGAAAGTACTTTCGGTAAAGAATATATTTTTGAATTCAGACTTTCAAGTTTTCTACAGCTATCTTCTCCATTGTATACAACCAGTACATGACTACATACATATGAAAACTAGATGATCTCCAATATATGTATTTCATGTTGAACCAGCACTTATCAGTTGGTCCAGATCACTATCTTCTACACATAAATTTAATCAATATTCAGTTTACATTAAGTTTAGCAAATCTTCAAACTTTAATGGACAGGTTTCAATCTTCTCCACCCAACAACTATTTAGCCATCCATATCAAAATCTTCTGATGGAACACTCAAAGTGTTGTTGATGTCAATTTCATTGTCAGATCATATTGATATTTAGGTCTTCTGACCCATCATGTATAGGATATTAATATGTCTACTTAAATACATAAAAGAAGAATGGGCAGAATATGTAATATTTAAATATATTCAGATTGGCATAAACAAGAGCTTTGAAGGTTTTATCATCAGATTTTCAATGATATGGATGAATGAAGAGTTGGAGAGTAGAGAAGATTGAAGCTTGTCCATTATGGTTTGAAAATTTGCTATCTTAGTATAGACATATTGTTGTTTAAATAAATATGTGGGAGTTGATGATCTGGATTAACTGATGTGTGCTGGTTCAGTATGAAATACATATATTGAAGATTATTTATCTTTTTCACCTGCATGTGGTCATGTTTAGGTTGTATTAGATGGAGTGGATAACTGTAGGGAGCTTGAAAGTCTGAGAAAAAATTTCTTCCAATTACATTAAGTTCAGTATAGAGAATATACTTTATTTAAACATATATTGTACCAGTCAGAATTGTATGTTTGTCTAACAAGAGCTAGCATCTAAGCAAAAGTATCTCGAGTCCAATTATGTGCAAGATACATAAGTCAGGAATAATCATGAACTCTGCCCTATTGCTTATTTTTCAGATCTATAACATTACGAACAACATTTCTCAAGATAACAAATAAAATTTTATTCATTCCTGTCCCGGAGCAACAGCAGAGAAACAAGAGATCTATAGAGAATGATACTACTACTAGGCTTTGAACCCCCACCACCAACAGAATGAAATAGCTTAAGATTATAATTAGCATCAAAATTCATTTATAAATCTAAGTTGGCCTGTCAATGAAAATGAGATATATATAACACAATCTAATTAACGATGTGTTTGCATAAATGAAGAGGCAAAGCAGAATTCAATACTAATTATATGGTTAATAATTTATTAATGTTAATTAGAAAAATGAATAAACAAATATTTAATTTTAACAAACAGTCACGAATCTATTTATATATAACACTAATAGAATTTTGGGTTTCACCTGATTATTAATGCTGATTTGGATATTGAAAAAATTACATAATAGAACATAAGTTATTGATTAAATAATATGCAAATCTGTGATTGAATATGATGATTCAAAAAAATGTATAGATATTCAAAAGATGCGGCTTAACATGCTAACAGTAGATACCAATTTTACCATATTATAACTTGAACGCTATGATTATTTTATGAAAAATAAATAACCTTAAAAAAAGATAAATGGGATATAAGTTACATCAATTTATTATGGTTCACTTGAACCACACATGGAAATATTTTATAATTTACATTATTTACTTAAACAGTGTTATTTGTATTTTATTCTATTCTTTTCTGACAAGAGAAAATTTATTTAACATTGTTTGTTAGCGCACTTGAACATTGTTTCAAAGAAAGGGTGGGTAGCTTAAATAAGCTTTAAAATGACATTCCCTAACTTATACTATAAATGAAAATATGAGATGGGTTTAGAAATCATGACATTACATCTTACAGATTTAAAATGGGCAAATATAAGAATATTAAACTAGAATCATGGTGCTGACTAAATCATAATGCTAGAAAAGATTTGAGTCCATTTTTTGACCAACCCTTCATCAATTATATAAGAATATGAAATGTGCCTGTACATGTGATAGGTCAGCATTTGAAAAGGTGGTATCATAGAAATTTCATGGATCAGTTCTTCCAGTGTTAACCCATGTAGAGCCTAAATGACAATGTGACAATATCCTGGAGTCAGTGCTTCCAAATCCCATTCACAGATATGCCATAAATAAAATAATCCCATTTCTATGGGTTTTAAGTTTGACAAAGCAAAACAAGGAAATTTCGTAACGTTATTTAAGCCAAGCAAAGCTAATAATAAAAAATAAATCAGGTTCTTAATGATGCTGATATTTGAATTAAGGCCTCATAATTTAATAGAATCTAGCATAATGATATAACATAATTTGATCCATCTCAAAAGGTACGCAAATGACCTTTAATATTAGTTAGGATGTCACAACATAAAAGAGGGAATATTTTTCCCTTCATTAAACAAATATTAATATGCTAACTAGTAATTAATTTCATAAATAATTATCATGCTAAATGGCATCATGGGCAAATGATTGACCATATAATAAAAAAAAAAAACACACAGGTAAGGTCATTAAGTTTACTTTAAAATATAATATAAAAATAAAATCAATAGCGTGAACATGGTAATAAAGTTATAGATTAGATGTAGCAGCAAATAATCTGCCACTAAGCAAATAGAGTAACTTAAAAATATTATTCAACCGAGCAAACTTTTAGTTAGGTAAGAAAGTTTACATTTATGATTTAACATCCCATAATATCGAGGATATCTAATAACAAAATTTATGATTAGTTTGCTAGATTGAACTATTAGCATAGTAAATTAAATCATACAAAATTTATAATATTGAAATTAAAAGTTTGCCACATTCAAAATATTAAAAATAGAAATTGTGAAACCCATTAAAGGAAAATAAAGTTATAGATTCGTGCATTAGATTTTTATAACAGAAAGAGGAAGTCATTACTTTATAGAATTGTTACAATTAGCATTAGATCACCATGTTTAAATAGAAAGAGAATTACATTATAAATGAGTCAGGTTTTAAAATGAAAGTTTTTAAAGAGTTCATATTAGTGACATGATTAGGATTTTACCTTCCATTACTTGATGTCTAGATGCCCATACAGATTAGTAAGTGTAAAATTATAAAATGAGGAAAACATGGTTAGCAAAGCAAAGTTTTGAAAAATAATGCCTGGCATCTTGAGATAGTTAGTTCAGCATTTAAATTAGGCAGTCCATAAGTGGAGATGGTAGGTTAGCATAGCAGTATGGAAACAATTTTTGGAGAAGAAAGAGGAAGCAAATCTAGTCCCTCTACTCCGGATTTATATTTCAAAATTTAAATTGATGTGGATCCATTCTGCAAGCTGATTAAAATGTCACACCAAGAGACTTAGCCTAAAATTTCAGCTCTATTTATATGTTAGAAAGTCTCTCGAATGTTCTCTCTTCCCGCTTGATAAGGCCCGGATGTCCTTTAACTGGCCTGAATGCACTTATTGTTTATTTTCAATAATAGTGCAACAAGTTCTAGAGAATATTGTTTTAATCTATTTCGAGAATAGAAATAGATTAAAAGATATAATTTTCATTAACATTTTGTTTGCTAAGGGATTTTAATTTATTAATTACCCCTTTTAAATTAAATCTAGAATATTCTTTTATTTATAAGTTTCAGAGTTATTTTAATTACTCTCTAGAACTTTCTTTGGTATTGCATCATAAAATAAAATAGCGAACTATAAAATAAATATACATAATATTTAATAACGAAAAATATATTTTTATCAATAATATATTTTTGCAATCTTGAACACACATACATAATTATTTAAAGGGAATGGAAATTTAAATATTTCCGACTTAAAATTATTACATAAACGTTTTATAATAAAACATTTAACTTATTAAAGTACAAAAACAAAGGAGGGTTTTAAACTTATATGTGTGTCCTTTCACTCTCTAGTGATTTAACACATATATAGCTGGGTTTAAACCTCTGATTTAAGGTTTTGAATCACCAGACAGCGAAGCAAAAATGTGTGTAACATATTTTCCGCTTCAATATATATTTTTATCACACATGGTAGAATTAAATATTTTTATTGATGAGATATTTTTTTTCTCCATTTCCTCATTCTAATATACAAATCAAAAATAATTCAAATAATAAATGGTAAATAAATATGTTTGATTATTAGAATTATTATTTTATAATAATAATAATAATAATAATAATAATAATAATAATAATAATAATAATAATAATAATAATAATAATAATAATAATAATAATAATAATAATAATAATTCAATTCAATTCTTTATTTATTTAATGTACATATCAACAGCATTTAGCCAATTATAGATTGCACAGTAATGTAATTATTAGATACAAATCTAAATAAGCATTAAAAAAAATAATGATAAAAAAATAAATAATACCAATAAAATAGAAAAACAATAAAATGCACAAATAAATAAAAAGGCAATATATCAAATGAAATCAAGGATAATATTTTTTTATGAGGACTTTAGTGAATTGTTTAAAATCCAAATTAAAAACATCATCATTACCAAAATCTTTGTTATAAGTTCTAGGTAAATGAAAAAAAGGGGAAAATCTTAATACATCAGATTTACAAATTTTCAGTTCAAAAACATTGTAGTACAAGTGCTATAATTCTGTTTCTTAATATCTAAGTTAGAAAGAAAATTATATACAGAAATATTCTGAGAGATGAATTTATGAAGAAGTTTGAGATCTCTTGTTTTTCATCTCAGCAGTAAATCAACATAGTGTTCACTACCTAAACTATTTAATTTTGCAAATTTGTCAAAAAACAGACTGAATTTTTATGATATCTGTCTTGTTATGAGGATTCCATATAATTGAACCATACTCCAAGATGGGGAGAACTAAGGACATAAAAAGTTTAATCTTTGTAAATTTATTAAATGCTTTTTCATATCTGTAAATAGCTCCTACAATTTTAAGAGATTTATTCACCTTAAAATAAATGTGATTATGAAAAGATCCATTATTGGAAAATATTATTCCTAGATCTCTTTGATGATCATTTGTTATAATTTTAGAGTCCCCTATATAGTAGGAAAACCTTAAGACTTCAGATTTTCTAGAGTAAGAGACAATGGAGCACTTATCCATATTTATATCTATATAATTATATTCATACCAATTAAAAAAATTATCTATATCACATTGAAGTAAAACAGTCATTAATAGAATAAATATGCCTAAAAATTTTGCAATCAACTGCATAACATAGAAGATAGGAAAATTTAATGCAAGTTTTTAGGTCATCAATGTATACATTAAATAATAAAGGTGCAAGAACCCTGCCTTGAGGCACTCCAGTGAAGCAATAATATGGTAATGACAATTTACTATTAAACCTCACACAAGACATTCTATCTCTAAGAAAAGAGTCAAACCAATTAATTAATAATTTAAAAAAACCTAACCTACAAAGCTTCTGAAGAAAAATTTTATGATTAACTCTATCAAAAGCCTTGGACATATCAAAATAAACAACATCTAGCCTAGATTGATTCTCAATTGAATTTGAAATGTGATCAAAAATAGTTAGCAAATTTATTTCAATAGACCTCTTAGGCAAAAATTCATGCTGCTCTGGTGCCAAAACCTTAATAATAATAATAATAATAATAATAATAATAATAATAATAATAATAATAATAATAATAATAATAATAATAATAATAATAATAATAATAATAATAATAATAATAATAATAATAATAATAATAATAATAATAATAATAATAATAATAATAATAATAATAATAATAATAATAATAATAATAATAATAATAATAATAATAATAATAATAATAATAATAATAATAATAATAATAATAATAATAATAATAATAATAATAATAATAATAATAATAATAATAATAATAATAATAATAATAATAATAATAATAATAATAAATGGTTTGAAATACTATTATTTTATAATATGGCATAAGTTTGTAATTTTAAAGAAAAAAAGTATACTTTTTAAAGTTGTAAAATTTATTATTGAAAATAGAGGTGTGTATACTTATTCAAATAATATTTTTTTCATTATTTATTTGGTGTTTTAATTATCATATATATATATTGTGCATAATGTATAATAAAATTAGTATTATTATCAATTGTTATGGTAGTCTTGATCTTTATATTAAGTTTATGCCTCTATCTTATCTTAAAGTTAATGCAAAATATGTCCGTGAAGAATGTTGCCTTTGTTTGTTGCAACAATTCATTGTGCTATTTTTATTTTAATATTATAATATAAAACTTTAATATACATTTTCTACTTGTACTTTGACTATAAGATGTAAGTTCATTCTAACTGATTAAATAGGTGACAGTGACATTCATATTGCTGTGCATGGCACTCATGAATATCAACTTATAAATGTTTGCAGGTTAGAAAATATATGCATGTTTAATGCCCAGCAGATTTATGAAATTTATAATATATTTATTTATTACATTTATTATAGTAAAAAGAAAAAAAGGTGTAACTATTACTAAAAGAAAAGATGACACTTTGAAATATGTGGAATGTTCTAGAAGAAATTATATTATAATAAAGAACAAGAAAATAAATGAATGACTACAATTTCTATATATTCTATATTGTCAAGCAATTTTGTAAAGAGGTGAGACATAAAATTAAACCTAAAAATGTAAAAAAAGCTCCATAAATTGATGCAATAATTATTGTTATCTTAAAAGAAATAGATGAAAAAATAGAAAAATTATTGACAAAATTATTCACTAAATGTCTAAATGACAATGGTGTGCCAGATGATTGAAGAATTCAATAATAATATTGATATTTATGAAGAATGATCTGTCAATAATCTATCAGTTCCTTACAAAATTTTTACAAGATAATTATCAATGTCTATCTAATAAAGTTTGTGTTTAAATCAAACAAAAGAACAAAATGGATTGGATTACATTCAAATATAGAATGAAGTTGTATAAAAAATAATGAATCTCAGTTGCCATTATGCTTTTGATTTATAGATTATGAAAATCACTCAATTTTCTATAAGTATTTAAATTTTAATTCCTGTTATAAAGGATATTGTCACATTATCAAAAAATATTTATTAGAATTTAATGACATATAATACATTATATGGTATTATTCAGAATTTTAATATTGATAAGAGTATACACTATGAGCATTCCATATCTCTAAAATGTTTATAACAATTTTACAAAAAAGTATTTTAGAGTTTAAAAATGGGAACTAATAAAATAAAAATACTTGGAGAATATTTACTTCATCTAGATTTTGAACAGGAAATATTGTTTTTGCAAATAATACTTCTGAGCTCCACAAAATGTTAAAAGAATAATTGTATAATAATACAAAAATAAAACTAAAGATAAATAGTAAAAAGATTAAAGTAATTAATATACAATGACTTTTTTGAAGAAGAAAAAAAATTGGTAATCATTAGTTTTAAAATGTTAATTAAAATATTTTGATCAAATTATGTTACAAATGAAACTAATCATAGTATCAAATTTAGATGAGTAACTTTATCAGAAATAACAATGTTAAAAAATATGCCTATATATTTGAAAAGGGGTATTAATAATAATATATATATATATTACTGGTTTTAGTTATATATCTAAAACTTGGGCATGTAAAAGTAAAAGAGAGTCTTCAAACTACTAAATGAACAGTGGAATTTTGTAAATTTTGAATAACTAGAAAGGATGTAAAATAAAATATTTGAGTGATAAAACAAACAGGCATCATTGACATTATTAACGCAATTAAGAAATTAAAATTGAAATGTGTTCATAAACTTATAAACATTATGATAATCTATGGGTAGTAGAGTATAAACAGGATTCTAAAGGATTTCAAGAGACTTAAAGAGAGTTTACATAAGAAATGCTTGGATAAAATAAGAATTGTTATTATGATATGAAAACAAAAGGCTTAAACTTGGAAAAATCTTCATTTTGCATTATATCAGTAAAATGATGATAGTGTCATCTATAAAAAGATGTGATCTTTTAAACAGATTTCTTAATGAAATATCAATAACCAAAGTTATTATCAGTCTGGAAAACAACTGATATCACATCATATATAATAATACAATCTCTATTTAGACACCATCAGTAAATATATATATATAATTAAATTGAATAGTTTCATAAATATTTATTTTGTTCGTTTTTATTTATATTTTGATTTTTATATTTAGGACGTATAAAAAACACAAGCTATGATTCTTTTTTTTTTTAAATTATGGACAATTCCTACGATTTATAAATTAGTCAGTAGTTAGCTATTTTTTAAGGAATTGTTGGTATTTGAAAACTGGTTTTTGTTCTGACTTGATATTTTTTTAAGATAATTAGATTTTCACTTTTATTCTCATAAGAACTTATATAATGTTTAAAATTTTTTTGAATTTTTATCGTTGTCATTTTTACTTTTTAGATTTAAGCAAACATACTTAATTTTATATGACACTATCATTCAATATGACTTCTTTAATATTATTATTATTCAGATATAAATTATTATTATTTTTAAGTTGTAATTAATTTCAATTTTTCAGTGAAATCGAAATAACATTTTGATTTACATTTTCTATTATGTATGCCTTAGATGTTTTATGAGATTTCCCCTTCAAAAATTTTGTTAATTTTTATGTTTTGTTTTCGTTAGGTTTAAAAGTTGACCTTATAGGTCGCTATGCACCATGGAAACTAAACTTTTAATTTACTTGATTTTCGTCTTGAAAACTAAACAATTATTATTTTTTATCTGAATGTTTATTTTAACATTTTAAATGTATATATTAAAATTATTGTCGAAGATTCAGCACATATTTAAAATTTATCACTAACAATCAAATTAGAGTTTCCTTAATTAGATTTTTATACAATTGTCTTGTCAACTATTTTAAACAGCTGTCAAGGAGTAAATTTAATTTTAAAAATCTATTATTTAATTTGACTTTTTCCAAAAGATAAAGTAGTTGAAGTTTTACAATAATAAAAATTTTGATCAAAGTTATTCCCCATTAAACTTTTATTATATATTTCGCACGTGTCGATACTTTTCTGTAATTAGCTTAAACTATTAAAATAAAATAAAAAACTTTTTATATTACTATATTTGTGTATATCTATTACAGTTAATCACATAACGTCAGACTAGCACGGCATAATGTTATATAATTATAAAAAAGGAATAACATACAACTTATATAAATATATGCTGCTAATTCGAGTTTAGGTTCCAATGTATTTCCGTTGTAAGAAATAAATAAAGGATTTTTATATGGACGTACAAAATATTTTTGATTCAACCAAACAACTATTTAAAATTGTCATAGAAGACATTAATGCCAGAGTTGTTAAAAATTGAAAGATGAAACTGCTGTGGGTAAATTTGATTATGGTGGTAGAAATGAAAGAGGGCAGAAACTTATGTAGCTTGCAGAAAAATAAAATAAAAACTATAATATGAATTTTTTTTTAGAAAGGTGATAAACAGAAATGGATATTAGCAGAATTGGATTTTATTTTTGTTAACAGAAAATATGCATTTCAATTATGCTATGATCATAGATTCAATATGGAAATAATCATTAGATAAGTCGGATGTAAGACACATGTTAATGCAACACTAGATTCTATAACTATTAAAAAGTTACTATTAGCAATTGATATTCTTAATTTTCAAAAACATTCCAATGAATTTTTATTAGGATTTTCAAATTATTAATAAAATATTATCAGACTTTGAAGGTAATACAGATTTGATGAAATCAATAAGCAGATAATTGATACTCTATTAAGATAACAGTAAAGTCAAGTGGTACAAAAAAGAAGCAATTTATCAAATAAATTTTCTATTGAAACAAAAGAATATATAAAAATATAAAGAAATATAATATTTTTTAAAAGGAACTATTGAGAAGAATGGAATAACTAGAGTTTATAAGAGATATGAAAAAAAATTAATAATGACAATTGTAAATTGGCAATGAAAACTATAGAAGAGAATAAAAATCCCCAAATTGTAAAACAACATCTTGGCATTGAAAGGAAAGTTATTTCTACAGTAAAAAAACAAGATAAAATTATTCTTAAAAAAAGAAATGACAGCATGAAATGTGGAGAAGAATTTTTTAATAAATTATATAGTATTAAAAAATAAGAAAGTAAAATATATCTTTTAGTTATTTCATCTTCTGATTAGCATAACAGTTTAAATAAGGAAGTGAAACATGCAATTCAAATTATGATGAATAGAAAAGATTCAAGAAATGTAATTATTATTGATATCTTAAAAAAGGTGGTGAGGAATTATAAAAATTGTTTGAAAATTTATATATTTAAGTTTAAATGATATAATGTACCACATAATTGGAAAAATGCAATAAGTAGTATTATTGATATTTAAAAAAGAAGATAAAGAAGATTTTAATAAATTCTATACAAAATCTTTATTAAGATAATTACAAGATGTCTCAAAAAAACTTTTGGATTCTAACCAATCAAAAGAATGTCCTTGAATTAAAACTGATTTTAGCACAATAGTTGATGTCCAAGTATTGAAAGATATTATAAAAATATCTTTTGATTATGAGATGTTATTATGGTTTAGATTTGTCAATAGTAAAAAAGCATTTAACTATAAAAGCATCTTTTATAATGTTTAGAGCAAGGGCTTATCAAGATATATACTCAGGATATTATTCTGAAAAATATATATCGAATGCAACAAGAATGATTACATTATATAATGATATGTTTAAGATGATTAACATTAAAAAATGTATAGTGGAGTAATTCTATGTTTCCAAAACTTTTTATAACAGTTTTACAAGAAATATTTTATGAATTAAAATGAGACGTTGAAAAAGTAAAAGTACATGGAGATAGTATAAAATTCATGGAAATTTTTGGATTAACATATTATTTCATTTTATATTTTTGAAAACTACATAAAAAAGTAAATGAGTACTATAAAATGAATTCAAGTCAATGGGTTAATAAATAGCTTGGTCTCACATTTGTGAAAATGATCTGAACTGTAGCTGAATAATATAAAATTTACTTAGACAATTGATTAATGAATCTCTCTCTCTCTCTCTCTCTCTCTCTCTCTCTCTCTATATATATATATATATATATATATATATAGAGAGAGAGAGATATTTTCATATATATATATATATATATATATATATATATATGAAAAACTACTAAAAGCCTTGAATATTCTGTGAAAAGTAATTTAACTTATCGATTAGTATTTTATTTGATAATTCAAAAGATAATAAATTTATAATCATCAGTGATCTACCTTGATAAATATGCCTGGAATCATTATGTTTTAGGAAAGGTATCCCTTAAAAATGATTAATTACTGTGATTAATTACCTGAGGAAATATGAGAAAATAATTGAGGATTTGTTGAAAGCTTTTGAAAAATCAATATTAGTGAATTTCTACTATAAAAGCTTAATCGTTATAATTAATTATGCCCTTATATGAGTTAAGTATGTTAAATTAATCTTATTAGAAGTTTCTTACATTATAAAATGATCTCTTTTATCCAACTGCAAAAATTTTAAACATCTCTGGATAAACTTTCTTGGATCTTTATTTAATGACTGTCAAGTTAAGGTAATACAATCCCTTTGTAAGTGAAATCATGTATAAATATGTGTTTGTAATTCTAATATGCATTGGAGATCAGTTCTGTTAAACTTAGTTAAGTTAAAATATGCTAAATCTAAGTTAATAGATAATCTCTCATATGTTTTATTGAGCTTAAGTAAACCTCATATTTTTAAAATAAAAAATATCTAAAATAAATAGTTCAATTGTAATAAAGAGTTCAATTGCACTTCTTATTATCCCAAGAAGCAGTCATATGAGTTATATTATATTAAATTACCCTCATAAATTAGCTAACCACAAATATTATTGTTTAGTTGAATTCAATGCCTAACAACATGATGTTATAATTTCAACCCTAATATAAGTTTAAAAGGTAAATTATGTCATGCCACCAGTGTCTATGATGACTGGTCACATTAAAGTTATATATTTTAAGAATAATAATATGAGTTGGGTAAATGATTTACTCGTTAATGAGAAACTTAAACAATAAGGCTGATACCTATAAGAAAAGGTTATTACTACAATTATTATTGTTAGTATACTTAGAGTTGCAATAAAATATTTTATTTTATCTGTAGCTAAAGCTTAGCTTGAATTAACACTATACAACCTTTTCTAATATAGTGTTTTGTTGCCCCATCATGTTTTATGATAAAATCCCTTTAGTATTTATAACTCAAATAGAAAGTATTTATCAAGTATCACAGCATAATATGGATTTATAATCTTTTGAGAAGAACTTATTGTAAGTATGATTACTTTTGACTAATATTTTTTATTGTTTTATAATTAAAAAATAATTATTAAATTTTTTTTATATATTATAGGCTGTTTGTCATTAATTGAAAATTGTCATCATTATCTATACACCTTATAATTAAATGTAGTCATAATCTTACTTTAATTTATAAGAAGTATTTTTTTTATTTACTCGCACCACTTCCATTTTAATATTGAATTTGATGCTATAAGTAGATACCATAAAATCCTTTTGCTATTTAGTCATATCAAGAATAGATCATTTAAAAATCAGTAAGAATAATAATTTTTAGAATAGTAATTATTATATTTTATCAAGAATCCATGAAACCTAAAGTTAAGAACTTGTTAGTGTTATTAAATATAACACCAATGAAGTTTTTTATTAGGAAGAGTTACTCATCTATTGTATACACATTTATATACTTGGTGTATATGAGGGTGCTCTGAAATAATCTTATTAAAGTTATGAAAATATCCTGAGATGTAACTGATTGTAATATATGTAGAGTTACACACAGCTTTTTAAATAAATTGTCTTTGTTGATTATTAGTGATATTGGTATAGTAAATACAAATTTTTATGAAAAACATTCTCTTATAAATTATTAAAACACTGTGTGTGAGTGTAGTTGTAGTTAGACCCCTTGCTCAATTTCTTTTCTGGGCTTGTACATCTTTGAATGGTTAGAATTTTTGATGATTCAACCTGTGATCTGATAATATTTAGCCTGAGAATGGTTTGACTCAAATGCATGATTTTAAATTATCTACTTAAATAAAGGATGTAATAGAGTAGCATGCAATTTATTTAATATAATTATCAAATTATTTTGCATGTTTTTCTGTTACCAATTGGATTAAAAAAAGTCCAATGTGGCTTTAGATGATGACATTTACTATTTTGTAATCTTGAATAATAAAGTAATAAATATTTTTTTCATATCATTTTGGAACTTTGATTGTAAGTAAGTAGGGTAGTAATGCCAATATAAAAGAGAATGCATTTTATAAATTAAGTCCTTATTAATGGCAATAATATTAATTAGTTTTTTTTGTTGTATTATGTGAAATGATGTTTCTTCATTCCAAGACTGTCAAGAAAAATATTAACTAACATGGCAATATTAAATCTTAGAGTGTTTACAAATTCATTGGTATATTGTATTTAGTCTAAAAAAATATTTTATTAATATTTACATATAAAGCATAGATAATACTAATGATAATCTTTCAGGCAGGGTCCAAAAATGTAGAACTTTCAGATATTCATCAACAACTATTACATATGTTTGGAAACTTAATAATAAATTTGATAAGTTGAGTATAAATTTAATGCATCTCCATTTAAATCAAATAGTAATATTAGAGAGTTGAAGGAAGAGCTTACTGCTAAGATTGATAGTCTTAAAATGTGAGTATAAATAATTAAATGAAAAATAGAATGCTTCTTGAGTTGACATCAATAAAATTAAGGGTAAGAAGCCAAAGGAGATTCTCACCAGAAATTCAGTGAGATCAAGATTAAATTGAATATTTATAAAAATGAGTCAGATATTAGGTTCAATATTTTAGAAAAGAAAGTCAATAAATCTTGTTATGAATGGAGTGATCAGTTGAAAATAATAAATAACTGGCTAGATAATATGGACTTCCATTCAAATAATGTTTTTGAGGAATTCAAAAATAGTATTGACATGAAATTCAGAAAAGTTAAAGAAATCCATAAAACATTGGGAATATATATCAAAATGACTTTAAAATTGAAATAAAACAAATGAATAAAGATTTGCAAATTAAAACCAAAGCAAAATTAGAGGATGTTAAAAGAGAAATTGCAGAGATAATAAATGATTCTAGGTCAGAATCAAAGAAAGCCTGAAAATTACGAGAAAAGTTGAGAGATGAGATAAAGAAATTACAGAACGCTGTAAAAGAAATATATGGAAGATGTAAAGGTTGGTCTAAAAGTGAAAATAATAAAAAAATGGGCAGAGTTAGAAACCTTTAGGAGGGAAATAAAAAATAAGCAACAAAATTACCTTGATAAACAGAAAAAGTTTATAGATGAATTGATCAAACAAATAAATATAAGTGGTCAGGAATTAAATAAGAAAATAGAATATTTACAGATAGTTAATAATAAAACTATAAACAAAGTAAATACTAACCTTAAAATTGGCTTAAATGAATAAATGGATCTATATGTTTCTAATGCCTTAAATGTTGAATGTAACACAATATACCCCATTTAATATAAAGTTGAACATGTTTCTTAAACTGATAGGCAATATCCACAGTCAATTATAGAACCAGAAAAGTACACATAAAGGGATTCTACAATATTGAAATTTATTCAGGTTAAGATATTTAGAAGAGAGTACCATAAAAATACAATGTACCTCTTACATGGATTGGAAAAAAATTAAGTCTACTAAATAAAAAAAAAGTTAGCTTTTGCTCACCTTTATGTTTCAGTCAAAGATTGGTAGCAGTCACTTTTTGACAAGCCTATAGGAATTTTAAATACCTCATCATGATGAGCTTCTGAAATGAGGATCATCAAGACAATATCTGCTATCAAGTGTCTCAGGAAAAATAATTTTAATAAAGGGAACTAGATACAATATTTTAGAAGCCAGGCTAAACAATTAAAACTTTAACTGCCCTTCCCTTATCTGGACACCATCCAGAATAATCTGAGAAGAAACATTGAGCAGATTCTTATCACTGCTGGTAGACACACAATTGAGGAAGTAGCAGAAATACTAAAGGTATTGGAAACCAGTGAAAAAACTGCCAAAAATAGATTCAAACTGTACAAAGAAGCATTTTACTATTCTATATTCAACATTAGCATTCCTAAGATGAGAAGTCCAATTAGAAACAAAATTTATAATAGAAACAAGAATCATCATTTAAACAGACAACTTTTATATAGTAGTCCAAATCCCAATAACGTAAGAGACAAAAACCAATTGAAAGCTCTGGTGATAGTAATTACCCTGCCCATGGAGTTCAAACAACTAAGAAACTATTAGGTGCCAAAGATAAACACTTTGCATTAAAAAATTTTGCAAGGCACAAAGTTTAAGGTTCATGCCACACTTAAAATAAATGTATGTGGATATTGTATACTCCAAAATGATTTATTGATGGAAGTGCAGATATAAAATAGACATTGGCAAATATAATTAAAGATTTAATAAGTTGAAAAGTGGTAGGTTAGAGAGGTTTTAGATTAATAATTTAAGATAAATAAATCGTTGTACATTTCAAAGTTATATAATCATACTTAAAAGGGATAACTCATTTTTATTAAAAATTAGGAATATAAATATACCTCTTATCCCCCCCCCAAAAAAAAAAAAAACAATCTACTATTAGATAAAAATCTAAATTTAAAATTAGAAATTAAAAAACTTAATATACTAATATTGGTCTATGTATTACAATTGTAAATTATCTAAACCAAGAACAAAAATTGTGAAGGAGAGGTATAATTGAATACTATATTTTAATGTCTAATAAATCAATAATCACAACTATAAAGTATAAAAAAGTTTATTGACTTATTAAGTAAACCAAATATTGATATTTATTACTGTTATTGTGTTAAATAATATGATTAGAAGTGGTATTCATATTTGCTTCTATAGTACTACCTATTTGAGTAGATTATTAAAATTATCCAATATGTCTTCCATACAGATTTTATAAATTATAAGGTCCCAAAAATATGTGTCTTGATTTAGTTTTAAAGTTCAGTTGATATTTAAGAAAAAGTAAACACCTTCACATAAAGACGATTTTGGAAAGAAAAAGTACACAAGATAAAAAAGATACTATATTATCTACAATAAAAGAAAGGATTTAAAAAAATATTAAATACAATAATATTTTTTATGATAGATAAACAAGCAATATTACACCTAATAAAGGTAGTAATTTTAACATAAAATTTAAACATGTTTGTATTTTAAATTATAGTAAATTTGAAAAGACAGTCATAAAATGCTTAAATATATTTATTTTTAGTGCTAAATAAATGGATTTATTATAAATTACAAATGAGAACTTTAAAAATAAATAAAACAAAAATCATTTAGTTTAATACTTATTATTATAATTCATTTTTATTTGTAAAATAAATAATTGTGTATTTTACTTTATTGCTAATTAATGTACTACAGTGCTTTAAAATTCAAAATATTATTAACCACCATTTTAAATAGTTTGTCTAGAATATGACATTTTAATACTTTGAAACATTCAAATGTCATCAGATTCTAAATGTTTGTTATAGCAATGAGAGCAGAATATTCCTTTACAAATTCAAAAAGTGAAGTATTGTGATAAACTTTTAATACAAACGTTTGTCAAGATTTGCTTAATCTTCTTTAATTACAGTGTGTTAAAAGCTGCCATTTTGTTATCCTTCACAAATAGCATGTCAGGGTAAAATCTAACTAGCCACTTAAGTGCAAAGTTGCCTTCATATCATTCTGAATGAAGAAATTAAATTATTAATAAAGTTTATTGTTAAGTAATGCATTTAAAAGAATACAATTTTACTATTTTGATTCACTTATGAATTCACATTTTAAAATTACTTATACAGTGTTATCACTCAGGATACCGAAATAATTATTTGTCTCTTCTGTAAAAGCTAAAATCACTTCACAGGAATTATATTTACTGCATCAACCTAAATTGTCCACTGCATAGTATAAAATTTATGGGAATTTATGGATTAATGTATTGTTTCATTTTATATTTATGAAAACTACCTGAAACAGTACATGAGTACTATGAAAGAAATTCAAGATGATGAATTAATGAATATCTTGATCTCACATTTGTGTAAATGACCTGAACTCTAGCTGAATAATATAAAATTGATTTAGACAATAGATTAATGAAACTCTGCATATTATATTGATGAAAAACTATTAAAAGCCTTGGATATTCTGTGAAAACTAATTTAACTTATGAATTAATAATTTGATTGATACTATAATGAATACAGCAATTCAAAAGATAATAAATATATATTCATCAGTACTATATCCATGATAAATATTCCCAGGGTCAACTACTGTACCAATACCCGAAAACATATAAAAAAGTAATTGGTGATTTGTTGAATGCTTTTGAAAAATCAATATTAATAAATTTTTTCTACAAAAGCTCAGTCTTCAAAATTAATTATGTCCTTATATGGATTGAGCAGATTAAATTAATCTTAGCAGAAGCTAATTTCATTATAAAAGGCCATAAGATATTATTTATCAAGTGCACCTGCATAATGTTTCATGGACATTTATTTAATGACTGTGGATTATAATATTTTTGCATATCCTACAGTTAATTAATTTATTTATTTTAATATTTTAGAGTTATTATTATTATGGTTTGATAAAAGTTCTCCAAAAAATATATTATAATGAAGATATAAGTAATACATTATATTTGTCAGTAAAATCAGATATAAATGTGCATTTGTATTTATAATATGCATTGAAGATCAGTTACGCTAAACTTTAAGTTAAGGTATAATATAAACAAAGGCAAAACTCTCCATACAGTAGTCCCACTCTGTGCTAACCAGAGTATTCAATGGATGCCAGAGGGCTTGTGCATAAAATCCATATCTAGTGCCTACTCATACAATATCCCCAGACTAGTTTCTGGCTTGTGACCATCATCAGTGAGAAACTAGTCTGGGGATATTGGATGAGTAGGCACTAGATAGGGATTTTATGCACAAGCCTTCTGGCATCCATTGATTACTCTGGTTAACACAGGGTGGCACTACTGTATGGAGAGTTTTGCCTTTGTTTACAACAATTATGTGCTAGTATGAGATGTGATCATGTGATGTTTAAAGACATAATATGTTAAATCAAAGTTAATAGTTATGTTTTATTAATTTTTTAAATCAACCTCATATTTTCTATAAGGAATATATCTAGAATAAACAGTTAAATAGTTATAGAATGGCTTTATTTTTTTTTAAAAGATACTTATATGAGTTAATAAAAAGTATATAGTATAATGAATTAATCTTGTGAGAGCTAACCACAATATTGTTTGGTTGAGTTTGAACTATGATGTTAAAGTTTTAACCCTAAAATAAGCTTAAAATGTATTTTAAGTCATGCAACTAATGCTATGATGACCAGGTCACAGTAAATTTATATATTATACAAATAATAATATGAGTTGGGTAAATGATTTAGTCATTCACATGAGGATTAGCGGGTTGTGTTTTTTAAGATTATTATTGTTAGTATACTTAGGATGCAATACAACATTCTTGCATTTTATCTGTAGTTAATGCATAGGTTGATCAATCACTAATAACTTTCTCCCACAAAGTATTTTGTTGTCACATCATGTTTTTTGATAAAACATGAGCATTTATAATTGAAGTAGAAAATATTAATAAAGTATAACAGTGCAATATGATTTATAATCTTTTTAGGGAACTTATTGTTATTATGATTACATTTATCTGACATTTGTTTTATAGTTTTATAATTACTAAATTAATTATTATAATTTTTTATATGGCTGTTTGTCATTAATTGAAAATTATCATCATCATCATATACATATCTTACAAATAAATGTGGTGACAAATGCACTTCTATTTTAATATTAAATTTTCTGATAGGAGTAGTCATATTAAGAATAGATCATTTTAAAATTCCTGTGTGTGTGTCAAGTAGTTTGGCCCTTTGATTGGATTTTTTCCTGATCTTATGGGTTGTTTTTTTAACTGATTATTTATATTTGTTCACAGAGGGTGTTGCTGAAATATCTTGACCTCTTGATAGGTGATTTGAATGTTTTCTATCTATTTTCGGCTAATGCTATGCATTAGGATATATAATAAAATTAATTTCGCAATATTAAAGATAGATTTCAGTGCCTACATATATTTTATTCATTTTATGTTTTTAAGACATTTATTGCTCTATAAGAATCTATTCCATCAGGTTTAAAAAAAATAAAACATAGCTTTGATAATAAGAAAAAAAATCTATGACATATTAAAGATTAAGAAATATGTTTTTCATTATTATCTTATCAATCATTATTTACATATAATAGTTTTAAAGTTTATTAAGAGGAAATAACATTTTTTTATGGATAGAAAAAAAGTTTAAATCTTTCATTTACAGAGAATGGTTATTTTTCTTTTTTTTAATGTAATTTTAATAATATCAATTTTTTTTAAAAGCAATTTTATTATTTTTTATTAGTTTTTAATCCATTTTAAATAATAATTATATTAAAAAATAATTTATTTTTACTATAAAATCTATAGAAAATAAAGGCTATATATTTAAAAAAAAAACAAGCCAAAAGTCAACCCATATTTTAAACCTCAAATATATTTCAAAAAATAAATAAAAAATTATGAGGATGACTGTTTATTTTTTAAAGATGAAATGATAATTTTGTTGTTATTGTTATTATTATAGAAAGTGAAAAATAATGTAATTTAAATAACACTTTAATAATATCACTTTTCAAAGTAGTCGGAAACTTAATTTTAATTTTCTATTTTTGTTATTGTAATAAATATTTTGATTGAAAACAATTTTGCCAAGAAGATTTTAAACTTATTTTGTTTACAAAGCAAATAGACAAATCATAGTACAAATATTAATAAAGACATTATTATCCATATTGTAATCATAATAATTTAAAAGTCGTTAAATAATTATATAATCTTATAATATGGATTATAGTCAGCAATAAGCGCAGGTACAGAATGCATGAATATATGTGATTTATATTTTGGGAATAATCTATTTCTCAGAAAAAAGACCTTGAGTTCTTATATTAAAAACGCACTGTAAAAAGCAGAGCAATAACAAAACATCTAACAGAATAAATTATTATTATTTTAATTAAAACGTTTTTAATACATTGTACAGGCTTAAGCCTGCATTTATATATGTAATATATGCGGGATTCGAACTCAGACTTCACACGACCTACTAATCTAAGTGCCATCTCATATTGCTGTCCCACCTGATTACATACATGTTGAAAAAATAAATAATCACCAATATACATATGTCATGCTAAACCAGCAATCATCCGTTGGTCTCGATTACTATCTTCACATATATATATAATCAGTGCTCAACTTTATATTAAGATAGCCAATCTTCATACTTTAATGGACAGGCTTCAAACTATTCCAACTCACAAACGTTCAAAGCCCTTGTTAATGCACTAAGAGTAGTGTGTCGTGTGAAAGTCTGAGTTCGAATCCCATAAAACATTTTTATAATTTTAAATGTATTTATTGCCTACGATTTTATTCAAAATGCTAAACATATAAATAAACGTCATTTTAAATTAAATAATTATAACAAACTATTATTTGCATAAAAAAATTCTAAATAAAATATTATTTAATAATTGAATGCTATTATATAAAATAGTAGGTAAATTATAAAAAATAAAAAAGAATTAACTGGACAATTCCGCTTTGATGTAAAAGAATTAGAAAAGCAAGTCGTTATTCTGAAGCAAAGACTAGAAATTTACCTGTTAGGCATATAATAATTAGAGTATTGTGAATTTTCTTTTTATTATGGCTATCATTGTATTTCAGATTAATAATTTTACTTTGTATAGAAAAATAAAACATCCGGTTTCAAAATGATAGTGATCCTAGTATTTCATTAAAATATTAAATGTTTCTTTTTTGGTTTAAAGAAAATAAAAATATATATTTTTTATAAAAACCACACACGCATAAGCATAATAATATACATATAATAGATTAAACCTCCGCCATTACTATAAATAATATAGATTAGTGATACTGAAATAGAATATATCAAAGTTGTGGGTGGAGTGATTTTGATAGAGAGATATATGAGAGAGGGTAACCTGGGCCAACTTTGATTGCTGGTTCGATACGAAATGCATCTTGGAGAGTCATTGGTCTTTATTGTATCTTTATATTTTCAAAAGAATGTGTGGTGGTGTGGAGATTATTTATACATTTAAAAAATCATCCTAACAATAATAATAATGAAAAAGTTAATCAGCATGATGTTCATCTATCCACGTATTTATTTTCAATCGGTCAATTGATCCATTTACATTTACCTAGCTCTGTACCAATCTATCTATCTATCTATCTATCTATCTATCTATCTATCTATCTATCTATCTATCTATCTATCTATCTATCTATCTATCTATCTATCTATCTATCTATCTATCTATCTATCTATCTATCTATCTATCTATCTATCTACCTACCTACCTACCTACCTACCTACCTACCTACCTACCTACCTACCTACCTACCTACCTACCTACCTACCTACCCATCTATCTATCTATCTATCTATCTATCTATCTATCTATCTATCTATCTATCTATCTATCTATCTATCTATCTATCTATCTATCTATCTATCTATCTATCTATCTATCTATCTATCTATCTATCTATCTATCTATCTATCTATCTATCTATCTATCTATCTATCTATCTATCTATCTATCTATCTATCTATCTATCTATCTATCTATCTACCTGTCTACCTGTCTGTCTATCTGTCTGTCTGTCTGTCTATCTATCTGTCTGTCAGTCTATCTATCTATCTATCTATCTATCTATCTATCTATCTATCTATCTATCTATCTATCTATCTATCTATCTATCTATCTATCTATCTATCTATCTATCTATCTATCTATCTATCTATCTATCTATCTATCTATCTATCTATCTATCTATCTATCTATCTATCTATCTATCTATCTATCTATCTATCTATCTATCTATCTATCTATCTATCTATCTATCTATCTATCTATCTATCTATCTATCTGTTTGTCTGTCTATCTATCTATCTACCTATGCAGATATGCGATATTAACTCTCATAATACAAACTAAAGTATAATATGTATAAATGTAATTGGTCTTATATACATAATTGAAAAACATTGTAACCACATACTTTATCAATAAACAGATTATGTTAAAAGTTTTTATTATGTGTGGCTTACATGTTTTTAATTTGTTTATTTATTCATTTGAATAGTATTTGCTATCAAAATAGTTTTGATGAAATATCATATTTTACTCTTCTATCATAAATACATGATTTAGTTTAGAGATTTTAAAACTATGTTTATATGTTTTTCCATGTAAATAGTTATTTATTTTTTTAAAAATTATTTGCTAATTTATGCTTCAGTTATTGTTTTTAATATTTTTTTAATTTTGGTTTAGTAATTTATATTTCTGCCATATGCTATTTTGAAAATAGAATTATTTTAAATTTTTCAGGTAATTTTTGGAGCCATTTTATAATTACTACAATTTTTGATACTTGATTTTGAGAGTTATTTGATTTGTTGTTTTTGATTACTGATAATGTTAATTTTTTGGTTATTTCCTAATTACCAAAATTTGACAAAGGTTGTTTTTTGATATATCTTATTTTAAAAGTAAAATCCTTTAATATTGATTTAAATTTTTATAAGATAGTTTTTCCTGGTTTTTTAATTACTAACACTTGGTAGATATTCTTTTTTGATATACAATTTATTTTGTCACATGACTTGCTAATGTTTTTTGTCATTTTGTAATTCCTAATATTTTAAAATTTTTGATCATGTTATTATGTTTATTTCTATAACAGTTGTAGAATTTTTCTGATGAAAATTGCAATTTTTAAATGTACTGGACAAACAACTGAAATATTTTCTATTAATAATATATCCTTTTGTCCTTGGTTATTTTAATGCTTATTTGAGGTTTCCATTTACAAATCAAAATTCTGGATAACTTATTCTAAATTTGTACCAAATTTACATATGGATACAAAAATAAAGAAAATAGGTTGTGAAATTTCCTTGAAAAATTCTTTATTTGGAAAAAAACTAAAGAAAGAATACATCACAAAATATATACATTTTGGTGAACTGAAAATAGGTAGTATTTAAAGTGTAATATACTTAATATATTTAATAAAAAATAGGAATCTATGATAAGATGAAAAATACATGTTATTGCAAAGATATAACAAAATCTAATAAAAATAATAGTAATAGTTAATATCTTCTAATTTTAAAAGTATTCCTAAGAATTTATGTTAGATTTTGCAAATTATTTTAAAATATTAGAAGACTTGATAATGAATTTGATTTAAACAAAATAAATAAAAATACATGATACTATGATATAAACTAATACACACATAACTGGTACCAAAAGAAGTAACTGACTCATAAATTTTCAAATGAAATAAGATAATATATAAAGAAAAAAAAGAATACAAAATATTTTAAAATGATTCATTTGAAATAGTAAAATAACTATAATGCTATATAGAGATACAAAATAAATTGTAATGATGATGTAAGACAATATAACTGCAAGCTAAAATAAAAGTGTTAAAAATATAGCATACTATTAATAATTATAAGCATTCCTTCAACACAAAGCCAAACATAGGTAAAATAAATGACATCAGATCTGAATGTTTCCTCTACAAAAGTCTGTTCTACAGCTCTTAACCAGTTCTTTGGAAAAAAAATCAGTTATTAAATGAAGGTTTCATGACAAATATTTTGGTCAGAGGTTTGGGGGGGGGTCCTGACAGAGATATTTTAAATGCTGGCTCTGACTAAGCATTTATCCCAAAGCTTGTTGAGGAATTGGCAATCTTCATTGGTAATATCTTACAAGCTTAAAAAAATTGGGTCATGTGATCTATGACTCTTATTTTGACTATATGCAAAGTAATGTTTGGTGCAATATATATGCAAATAATTACTCAATCTTTCTTGACATATTCAAAAGTGGAATTAAATGTTGATTTGATAACTATTTTTTTAAAAAAAACATTATAATAGTGATTAGATAAATTAAAACAATTTAAGTAATAAACTAAATGTTTAATTTATTATGGTTATAAACAAAACCCAATCGTAGAATGTTTTGGAATATTTTTAAATCAGAGACCATTTTAGACATAGGGAAATTAAAATTTAGCAAGCCATAACTTGGAATCAATTTTATTCATTATTTATAAATGTAATAACTTTAAGTATGCAAATAAAAAATTTGAGCAACTCTTAAGTTTGTATCTGTTTTTGTGAATGAAACAAACAAAATTTTTTTTTTGTAAATTTTAATTACAACTTTTTTTTCTTCTAAATTTTTAGTAAATGCAATAAATTTGCATTATAAAATTTATCAATGAAAAAATAATTTATATAAATATGAAGATACAACGTTAATGTTCCAGTTTACTAATGTGACATTTGAACTATTATGTTTTCAGTCAACTTTTTCAAATTTGGAGTACATTTCATGCATTTTAATAATAATAATATCTTCAGACTTGAATCAGTCAATTTTCTCCTGTGTTTACTTTTCACATAATTCTTTGAAGAAACAATGTGTTGTATACTATTTTAAATTTAAACCATTTGCGATAATCACAATAATTTATACACATTTGCATTAGTGTTTTTAAATAAATTATAATAAAATTAATACAATTAATAAAATTTAATATAAAATATATGAGTCACACTTTTTTACTAAAAAGCAGCATGTGGTTCAGGAGTGACTGGTTCTTGATTCATGTTCTATACCAGTGGTGGTCAATCTGATCCCTACTTCCCACTAGTAGGTGTTCCAGCCTTAGTGGTGAGTGGTACTGGTTTTGTCTGACACTGAAGTACTTTCTTTTTTTTTAAATTTAATTGACTTTTTAAAAAATTTCATAGAGATGTATATGCTTTAGCTTGCTGTAACTCTGCTCTATAAATTTTATAAAGTAAAGTTACTTCCCTACTTTATAAATCACTATTACTGTGGAACCGGTGGGTGGTTAAAAATTTTTACTACTAAAAGAGATACAAAAGTGGGCGGTAAGTATAAAAAGGTTGACTACCCCTGTTTTATACAATATAATATTTTCTGCTTCTTACCTCTAAAAAAATATTTTAAAGACATCTTAAAAAATACGGTGATATATATATTGTAACGATATATAAATATATATATACATTATATATCTCATATATATATATATATATATATATATATATATATATATATATATCATCAGGTGACTTTAGCATAAGGAACACACAAAAAAAGTATAATATAATGTATTTAAAGTATTTAGTACAAAATTGATCATATACTAGTATGATATAAGATATGTGTTAATGAAAAGATAGACAAACATGTAATAGAAAGCAACATTAGTAATTGATATTTCATCTCCAAATATATTCTCATGAATTTAAGATAAAGACTTGCAAATTGTTTTAAAATATGCATAGACTTTGGTAACAAATCAGACTAAAACCAAAAGGAAAAAAGACAACTGCTACTACCATAAAAATTGCTATGCAAATATATTAGGTAAAAGAAATAATTTATTATTAAATAATTCAGATAAGGTAATACAGGATCAAAGTAAAAGATATAAAAACTATTTATAAATGGTGCATTTAAAAGAATAGAATAACTGAAATGCTATAAGATAATAATAAGGATTGTAAGTTGATAAAGAAATTTATAAAAAAATGTCAATAATATAATACAATATATTGGTATTGGGAGAAGAAAAAAATGATGACATTACTACTAAAAAGGGAAGATAATATAAAGTGATTGAAAAGTACTATAAAGAACTATATAGAATTAAAAAAAACAAAAGGACCTTTACAATTATATCTTTTTAAATGCTAAGTGTTTTAATTATAGAAATGATATATGCAATCAAATCTATAAAAAATTGAAACATTCTAGAATGATATGGAATTATTGCTAATATTATGAAAGAAGACAAATACATAGAGAAAATATTGGCAAAGTTATATATTGGTTTTTAGATGATAAAACTGTATTAAGTAATAGAAATAATGTAGATGTGGCCTTTAAACTAGGAGCTGTATCATGAATAGTTTCATTGTGAAGTTCATACTGGATTATGCCAGTAGACCTTGAAGATTCAGATACATAATAATCTTTATACTGATTTATTTTTTATCTGTATTTTTTCATTTTATAATATGTGTATTTTTTATATTTGTTTTCTTATATCATGTGTTTTAATGTTTATTAAACTCTCACATTAAGCATTATTTTCTACAAAGGTATGTGAAAGCATTTGTTAATTTGGACTGTTAACTTAAAGCCTGACAGTAATAATTACAAAACATTAACTAAATCACCAGTTGCTGATAGTGAAGATACAACTAAAGAAAAACAAACTGATTTTTTTATTTATAATTTTTACTTTTGATATTTATTTTAGCAAGAGTCTAAAACTCTAGTCAGTCTCTCGTCAGATACACTATACTAAATGCTTAAAGGTATGCAACATAAAGTTAAATTGTTGATGGTATTTCATTACTGATTTTCATGAAATTACAAATAATATATTCATGAAATTACAAATAATATATTAATGTGACGACATATTGATTATTTTAGATTTTTTTCTAGATATAATATTGAGTCTCCTATTATAATGCGAAATCTCAATTGGATGAACATTTTAAGCGAACAAATATAAAAACAGTATTTTATAATAATATTGAAACTAGATTTGTTGGAGAGACCAGAATTAAGTGTATCATAAAATTCATTTCAAAGACATTTTAAAGAGACATAATATTAATGATATTTTTGAGAGAATGAGATTTGAAGATTGAATGTAATTGAGAGAGGTTATTAAACAATGTGTATAGCACTTTTAGAAAAAAAAAACATGGTTAATCCAAAAGAAGATAAAATTTAAAATAGCAAGTAGACTTTAGGACCAGCATATAATATATGTGGATATAATTATAGCTTGTGTATTCATCACAAAACATTAATTTTTCTCCTTATTTTTGCTTGTTAGTATACTCTTTTATGAGTTGATTTGAATGGTATATATATATATAACATTTTTGAAAAAAAAATCTAACATATTAGGTCACAGTGTTTAAAAGCTACGCTTTGTCTAAATAATTTTATTTTTAAAGTGTTCGCAACAAAGCTATAATTTTCTTTTCTAAGTAATGCTTTTAAAAAAGCAATCTTTCACTATAATTACCTATAGTAAGAAAATTTGTTACTAAATAGCTGAAGTGTTGTGACAAAAAAAAATCTATAATGATAAAAAAAAATGCTAAAAGTTGTGATAATAGTTTTTATTTAAAGCCAAATAATAATCAATCGATGTTCAAATAGCTTTAAAAAATGAAAGGAAAAAAAAAGTACCCAAAAGAAAAAAGTAAATGCGACTTCTTTTTGCATAATTTTAATTTGAAGTATACAATATTATTTTGAGATAGGAGAAGAGGGTGTTGTTTTTGAACCGATTATATATATTTATATAAAGCATATTTAATTTTTGTAAAGAATTGCTTTTAAAACTTTGTAAAATCCATTAGTTTAGTTATTATTATTATTACACGAAAACTTCTTATTTTGTTTTAGAATGTAGTTATTTAAAAGAAAATTGTTTTTACTTTTTCCTCCCTAACTTCAAAAATTACACGGTGACGTTTTGCAGGTGCTATTTTAATTCATATTATAAGATAAAAATAAACATGTAAAACATTACTAATAGGCTAGCTAAAAAAACTATCAAAAGATATTACATATTATTCATCCGGAATATAAATGATAACTTTAACCGACTAATGCTGAAGATTCAGAATTTTAAATTTTTATGGTAATATTTATTATTTATTTTCATTGATATATTATCATAAAACGGTTATTCCAAAAAGAAAATTTAGAACAGTCTTTAAATAGTTTACAAAACAACGACTTCTTTAATAGCTCTCATACAAGAATAGTGAAAGATAAGCCAGAACTCATCAGACTTTCCAATTACTAAGTAGAGAAGATTTGAACATTTTTTTTTGTTTTATTTTCTCAAAATAGCTAAAAAATAGTATAATCATCAATTATCTGCGAGCTAGATATATATAAAACAAAATAATTCATGTTACGATAATAATATATGTATTTTCTATGTCTATGATGTGGGGTGTGAATCCAGTCGCAATGAGTTTCAAAATTTGTTTTAAGATTTGACTCAAACTCAGACTTTTTTTTAGATATCTATCTAGTATATAGATAATCTAGGAACTATCTAAAATTGAGATAGAAAATCATTTCCAAACAAATTCCATATGCCTATTTAAAATGTTGACAGGCTGATTGTCTAAATAAAAAAAAATCTTTTGTTTGTTACTAGTATTTAAATTAGTAGCTTATCTAAAATTGGTTAGTAGTGTAAGCAATATCTTTTTATGGTTAAACCAGTATTATCTTTCAAAAACCAAGTTTATTGTACATTTAGACCATAGAAATACAGACCAAAAAGTAAAAAAAAACAAACAAGTAAATGATTATGAAATAGCATGCAAATAAAAAAAAAAAAAAAAGAAAAAAAAAAAGGATATATTTGAGTTAATGTTTGCACAGGAAACTTTTGTGACTTGTATGTTGTTCCAAAAATAGACCATAGAAACCCAATTTGTCTAAAGTTCATAGCAGGGAAGATTAAAATGAAATGCTGTTAGTAGGTAGTATTAATATCCGTGTTTGAGTTTTATGAAATGATGAACAGCAACAGCCACCCAATAAACAGCAAAGTTGCGGGGAGCTCTATCCAATTGCAATGGAGTCCCAGGTTTGTGCAGCTGTGAAGGGGTCAGCAGTGCGCATATCTCTATCCCTTTCCTTGTTTAGTATTTGGCAAAACGCTGTGAATATATTATTCAAGATCTCAGCATGGAACACCAGCTTACAGCGCAATGCCCAGATGGAAAAGTTAATTATGGCCGAAAGCCGGATCTCAGAGAATATGCCCTTTTCAATTGCTGTCTTGAGGTTCATTTCAATTTGATTTCTTGTCATGTTTTGTTGAAAATGAGATCTTAAATTGTTCAAAGTTATGCATTCGAAGAGGAAGTGATCGGTAGTCTCTTCCTGTCTTTGACATAATGTGCAATTAGGGTCAATATCTTGCCCCCTTTTATAGTGGAGGAAGGCATTTGTTGGGAGGGCATGCAGGTTCGATTTCAATAGGAAGTCCACGATTTTTGGCGGCAACTTCCAGAGCTTGGTCATCCTTATCATTCGAGGGATGTTGATTGAAAGGCAGCTGGAGATCCTCTGTTTTTGATGGTCAAGAAGATCAAACACTTCCCAATACGCAAGTTTTCTTTGAAATAGGGTTGATGTTGGTTTGATGTTATCAAAGATAAAGTTGATCTGCTGTTGAAGGAGCAAGGCACGTCCTCTGGGGGGTGGCCGATCAGTAGGTTGAATGTCCTTTTCCGGAAGTGGGCATTGAGCACGTTCATTTTCCTTGAAGATGTTGTAGAGTACATTATGGATGCGTTGTAAGTTGAATATAGTTAGCGAGTGTAGTGAGAGACCATTTAAAGTTTTGGGCTTTTGGAGGATTCTCAAGCTAATTACGGGTGATCGGCCCGCCCAACACAGTTTTCTACAGGCAGTTTCTACTTTGTTGATGAATAACTTGGTGGGGATGAACCCTGCCAAATAGTATATTATTTTTGGAAGAATGAGAGCATTTAAAAGGGCTACTTTCCCAAATAGGGAAAGGTATATTTTTGACAAAGATGCGATTGTGGTTTCAATTTTCTCTAATAATGAGTCCTGTATCTCTTTACGCATCACCGTGGGTGTTTTTGATAGGTGAAATCCTAGAAATTTCTGTGGTGCTGCTTCAAATCCACCAGAGATCTTCTGGCCAGTAAGAATTGACCAAATAGCTGATTTTTTTGGGTTGACAAGGAAACCAGATAATTTGGCATGGTGATCAAGAAGTTGTTTTAGCTTACCCAGTTCATCACGGGATGAAAGAAACACAACTACATCATCCATATAGGAGATGTGATTGATGTTCTCATTAAGTAGTGGAACAGCGATACCAGAAAACGTGGCCTCGATGTTCAACAGCATTGGATTGATATAGGCAGCAAAGAGAAGTGCACTCAGGGGAGAACCTTGGGGGATGGAGATGTAGGGCATAAAACCCGGGGCAATGCGACCATCTAGGGACAAGAACACTTCCCAATTGTAAAGAAGGTTCTCAATCATTTGAATGTATATGGGTGGTACATTTAGCTGTTCCAGAACACTGAGAAGAACATCAATTCTCATGGAGTCGAATGCCCCAGCTATATCAAGTTGGACTGCAATGGGCTGGGACTTCCTTTGTCTCCGCACATGATCGACCAGAAGTCTGAAGCGGCTGACAGCGTCAGATGTTGAAGTGCCTTTTTTTGCAAATTGATAGCACGAAAGTTGTTTAATTATGTTATATTGAATCTTGTCTTTAATGATGCTCTCAATGATCTTTGTCAATAGAGGAATCATCGAGATAGGACGCAGGTTATTGAGATCTGGTTGTGCATCTTGCTTCTTTAAAAAGGGTACCATAGAGATGGGACATAGGTTTATTAGGTGATGACTTCCAGTGGTGATGAGGTCTATCATTCCGTGGATTACTGGGCTAGTAAAAGCTCTTAGGTGTAAAAGTAGAAATCTGGGAATTCCATGCATGCCAGGATGGACACTTTCTGGGAGTGATTGCAGTTTGTCAAGAATATCACCATCTGTGATGTTATGTTCCATAGGGTTGTTAGCAACAAAAACTCTACGGATGTTAGTGACACCAATAGGTTGTAATTTTCTTTTGTAAAAGTCTCTTATTTTGGAAAGCATGGAGAGGCCGATATATTGTTTATTGTGTATCTTGATCGATGAGGGTGCCTTGTTTTGTTGGTTGGATCCTAGGGCCCATCTGATGTAACCTCGAGTCCAGCAGTGTTGATATGCTAAATAACTGCGCTCGTTTAATTGATAGGTATTCAGCCAGGGATTGTTGGGTAGCTTTGTATTGTAATTTAAGGCGAGTGATTTCTTGGATATTTTGCCTTTGTATGGGCAAATGTTTAAGTGTGTCGGCTATCTTGTCTAATTGACTTAGTAATTTGAGGGGACCTTTATTATTTTGAGTGCATTTATGAATATGTGATTGTAGAATATTTATGAAGTTATTCCATTTATCACATGGTGAAAGTGTGTTTATATTAGCAGAGTTGAATGATATATAAATCTCAGAGATGAGTTGTATAGTGGCAGATTCCTTTGTGAGGATCCTCATTGTTCGTGGAATGTTGCCATATGAATGTGTGTTATCCACAATTCTGATAAGGACCTCTAGTGCCATGTGGTCTGTAAAGACAACAGGCCACAGGTTAGCTTAAATGAAGGGAGCAAGTGAAGGAGAGAAGTATAAAAGATCAATGAGGGACTTGAACCGTGATGAATAGAATGAGAAGGCAGACACATCAAAAAGCTGTCTTCCACTTGTGAAGGTGTTGCTCAATGATTTTAAGTGACTCCTTTCAAAAGAATCATATGTATGATTAAAGTCACCCAACATCAATGCAGGAAAAGGGTTAGTTCTTAAAACCGCGTTGATAGTGTGGATGATTCTATAGATTATATCTGATGCTTTGGTCATGTAAACATTTATTATGTTAAGTGTCCATCCATTTACCTGTATAATGGCTATGAGGCAGTTAGAGTCTATATGAATTATTTTGAAAAAGGTTATTTTAGATTTTTTATTAAAAAGAATTGCTACTCCACCAGATGCAGAGGAGGAGAAGGAATAATGGAAGTATCCAAATTTTTGAATTCTCTGTATGATGTTTTGGTCAGATAGTGTGTGAAGTTTTGTTTCATTGAGGCAAAGAACATCAGGTGTATTATGCTTAAGCCAGAATGATAATGCTTGGATTCTGGCAAGGGAGTTCATGCCTCTGACGTTAATAGAGGTTATGTTGAAAGTCATCATTGATAGTGAAACCGCTTTCTCGTGTGGGAGAGTTTGCCTGATTGGAATGTGATCCAGTTTCTAAGACCATAATATTCTGTTCCAGCATCAAATTGGTGGGGTGATGATAAGGTTCAGATTGTATTAGGTTCTTAGATAAGTTGAGGTCTGGTGGAATAGGTTCAGGAATAGGCCACAATGATGGAGATAAGTCTATCAGTAAGCGTTCATTATCATTTTCATGTTGACATGAGGCCACTTTATTTTGAGACAAAGGGTCAATCAGTTGTATGTTGTTATCTTGGTCTATTGTTTTTGTTTCATTTGTGAGGTTATATGAACTTGTGACTTTTGGAGAACGGTCTCTTCATTTTTTTTCACAAGGTCTATTTGGTGGGGGAATATTAGTCTTTGTTGCATCTCGAAGATTGTCATATTCATTGCTATTGCTACTTTCTTGTGATTGTTCAGAGCTATTGTTTTTTTTTATGTTTTCTTTTACATGGAATTCTGTTGCTGGCCACTGCAGTGTCGCTTTGTTCAGCATCGGTGTCCATGTCTGGTTGGCTGATTGTTGCTGTATCTGATGATGATATGCAATTGTCATTGGTATGCAGTTGTTCAGGAGTGAGTTGAAATTGTTCTGTTTCCAAGGAAGTTTTATCATTAGGAATTTTTGATGATGATGTAGTGTGATCTGTGGTATTGCTAGTGATATATTGTTGCTTGAGACTTGGGTATGTATTTGTTAGATGTTGATTTTCTTGATCGCTATCACATTTGTGGAATTTATACCGAATTTCTCCACATATTATGTATTTTCTCTCTTGACAATCTTTTTTTAGATGGCCTCTCTGCCTGCAATGGAAGCATTGGGGTGGAAGGCCACGAAAGATGACGTTGAGTGGAGATTCGCCATGTTGAATTAGAGATGGGACTGATTGAGATGGAATTCCTTTTTTAAGGACTAGCTGAAATTGTGCAGTGTTGATGTATACTGTGGGATCATCGTTGTCTGCTACTAGGTATTGAAATTTGGTAATGGTGCCATAGTCTTTGAAGTGGCGCTGAAGGTCTGCCTTTTCAAAGTCCATGGTACATTTTTGAATTCGCCCTGTTAAAACAACTGGGTGGTTGAGGTCAATGTAGACAAGAAATTTGTTGTTTAGGAGTTTATGACTATTTCTAAAGGCAGCTTTAACTTGTTGGTTTGTGAACTGGATGGTAAGATATCTTTCATTTGGATGAAAGAGGATCTTATGGATCGATTTCCACCAGCCATGTGCTTTACATAGTTCATATAGTGATGATGTAGGGAATGTGTATAGATTTAAACAGTTATCTGTAGTGGAAAGTATGAGAGAACACTCATTATAATAGTTGAGTAGAGATTTGTGGAGTGGCAATGGGATGGTTTGGTTAAACTGTTCATTTATTATTTCATGATTCTGAATATCACAAGTAGGATGACCTTGTTTGCATATGTCATTTCATTCATCATTGGGCTTGTCGTTTTATTATGCTCAGAGTTGTGAGGTAGTTGGTTTGAATCCCTGTATTCAGGGCTTGTGATATTGAATTTGTCAAACTCTGGGTGACTTAGTGTAGATTGGTTTGGAATGGGAGAGTGCATATCATTATGGTTTATGGTCGATTTCTGATTTGGTTTAATTATTGTAGTTTTGGAATTTTTATTTTCCTTTAAATGTTTCGGAGATTTTATGAGATTTAGATTTGTGTTATTATATAAATTATTGTTGTTAATCTGTTTTCCCAGTTCTGGATTATTTAGTGGAGATAGATTAGTTTTTGATGGTGTTTGTAAAGTTTTGGTATTCTCTAAGTGATTCATTTTTCCTTTTGAGGCTGTAATTGGGGAATCATCATTTTTCCCCTGTTGCAAAGTTATCCTGTTGTTTCGCGAGTTTATGAGCGGAATTATACTTTTTTTAATGGTATGATCATTTCGAACATTTTCACTGCTATTTTTAGGTTCATTAGGGGTTGCAATCTTTGCATTTACACTTTGGAAATCACTAGATAATTTCGAATTATTTTCCCCTTTCACGTGACAGTGTTTCGATTTTAGCATAGATTTTATTATCGGGTTGTTAGTAGTCGAAGAAGAAAGAAATTGATTATTTGAAATGCTTTCTACCGTTGTAGATTTATTCTTAGGTTCTTTGGAGGGTTTAATGTTGTAATCCAAACTTTGGGACTCATCAGAGGTTTTAAGTTTAGTATATATATATTTTTTCCCATTAGAGCATTTAGGCCTTAGTATAGGCTTTATTACAGAGTCCATTTTAGCGGTTAACCGTAATTAATAAACGTTATTTAATTTAATGTTTCAAAACTACTTTAAAGTAGTAAATCGCGCTAAATAATTGCATAGAATAATAAAGATTGTACTCACAGACACATCAGATGAGAGATGATGCAGAAGGTCTGCATTCAGAGGCCGCCATTAAACCGGAACTGAAACCAGTATTATTTTGTTAAATTCCTATTTTGGATCAAAATATTATTAATCATTGTTATGAAGGACTGTTAGATCTTAAATAATAATAAGATGTGAAGTAAAGAATAATTATTTTTATACAAAAAAGCTTGTTTAATGCTTTGACAACATATATGCAAGATATCATCTAGATATTTTACTGAATTTGCTTTTGACTAACTGCTAATCATAATCATAGCAATGAATGTCCAAGAGGATTACAAACTTTGTAGAAGTGATGTTTTACAGAAAGGATGATTTACATAAATTTGGGAAACAAGTTAATTTATTTAAATAAGCCAATTTTTAGAGAGGGGGGTACATGATTTTTTCTTGTTAATGGTATTTGTATTATTGATAATATGTCAGGTGGCCTTAACCTTGTGTTTAGTGTTATTTCTCTCAGATAAGACAATACTGGTGAACTTAGGTTCAAATAACATTGTGACCTTGTTAAAAAATAATAGATTTCATTTCTGTATTAGTTTTGTCTCTATTGCAATGATTATGACTACCTAGCATATATATTTTTAAAGCATCTAACAAGCTTTTCTTAGTATATGGCTTGTTTTAAATATTTTAAATGATCAAATTTCAGTGTTAAAATATATTCATTATGTTGCCTTCTATATATAAAATTAAAATAATCAATTTAAATCAAAATTGAATAAGACAACTCACTATAAATAAAAAAAATTAATACATCAATCCAGCTTTCATTCCATAATGGAATCTTTTCAAGATGGTTGTTTCTTTTTACACAATCACATGAGCAATTATCCTATAGAAACTCCCCCAGTGGACATTATTTATATTACATTACACTATTACACTAAATATAATTATTAAAATACATACATTAAATATAATTACTAATATATAAAGTGATTAAACTTATTACAACCCCCCCTATAATATATATATTTCAAAATAATCTAAAAAAAAACTCACTAAAAATATTCTGTTCCTTTTATTTTTACAATTATAACTCTAAATTTTCCAATGATCTAATATTGCTCATTTTCCCCCTAATTGTGCCAGACCTTTAACCCATGTTTACATATTTGTTTAAATTTTCTTGAATATATAAAGTTTCCTTCTCATTTTTAACATACTTTATTACCTGAATAATTTTTTCACAATTCATTTTATGTCTAATATTCAAAAATATATGTATTTCCGTCATCTTATATCCTTTCTAATAATTGCCATACTATTGTCCTTATCTCTTTCCATGGCAATATTTCCTGTCTAATCTAAATATGTCATATTGCAAAGGTCACAACTAATTTTATAAACCAAGATACCCTATTTTTAATATTATCCATCCATTTCCCTAAACATTTTCCATTTCTTCATCTTATTTAAATATCTTCAAATAACTTTTTTTATATCAATGTCTTATATAAATGCTCTGAATATGGAACTGAAACTCACTTCCTATTTGTATACATTACACTATCTTTTGTATTATTAGTATTTTTAAAAATCTTTTTAATATCTTTTCTTTTATAAATTATCATTTATTTAATTACATTGCTTTTTTAAAAAAAAATCTCTTGGAATTACAATAATCAGTTTTATATATTGTGACCCTCTGAAAGGGCACAAACAAGCAAATTATAGTATATCAATAGTGGGTAACCACATTGTATTGTAAAAAAGAAAAAAAAAGATAAAATTTTAAGATTTTACTGGAAATTGTTTAAAGCTTTAGATGTTGATTAATTATGCATTTTGATTAACCATTGTATACACATTTATTATTATTATTATTATTATTATTATTATTATTATTATTATTATTATTATTATTATTATTATTATTATTATTATTATCGTTAATGAAATATTTAATGCAAGAAAGGGGGGTATATTATTATAGAAATTAGTATATTTAGTCAGGAGGATGCAAAGTTATTTTTTTTAATGTTTAATATTTGTTTGAATGGTTTTCTGATCTATTATTCATTGACATGCATCCATGTTCAGATATTGATTAGTAAAACATGTTTAACCTATAGACATTTAGTCAAGATAATTTAATATTTATATTATAGTGTATATGCATGAGTGTATATCTGTATTATGTTTCATTTTGTTTTCATCTTTTAATAATAGCAGACAATAGTACATTTACAATAAAAACATTTAAATTACAGTAATTATCTTTAATAATTTAACAAATATATATATTTTCCAATGATTAATGGATATTTGGATCAATGAATTATTTTACAAATTAAATAAATTATTAATCATTTTTGTTTAACAGTTAATTAATATTCATTTATTTCAAGTTTGTAAAAAGTTATTTTTTTATTATTATTATTTTTTTTGATTTAATTGCGAAGGTCAAAAATTTTTTTTAAGAAAAGATTTCTTGCATAGTAAATTAGCTTTCAGTGCAAAAGGTGGAGTTAAGCTTTTGAGTGCAGATGACCTTTTGAGGGAAGAAAGAGATATCTTTTTAACAAATAGTCTTTATTAAAAATTGCTCATTATTGTTATAATTGCAGCCAGTATATTATTCTTCTCTGCTATAACAAGTATATATCTCTTCCAGAAGTCAAATTAATTTTAAAAGATTTAAAGTAAACTTCAAGAAAAGTCATAAAAAATTCCAGTATGAAAAAAGTCTTCAACTAGAATGTCAGGCTAGAATATAAGAAGGTATATCAGTTTTCATTTCTTTACCTCATTTAAATGTTTGAATTAATAATCTTTTGCTTATTACTATTTTAAAATGTATATTGATAATATTAAGCTTGCGTTACTTTATTTATTTATCATTAAGAAGGAAGATAGAATGCATGAACTTTATAATCATCTAACTAATCTATGTGTATCTTATAATATCTTTTGAAAATGTGTGCAGAACATTCATACAGAATTTATTTTAATTTTTCATTATATCTTATATCTTACTTTTACAAAAGTTAAATTAAAATTAAAGGATATGTGTATTTTAATACATCAATCCATACTCAAATTCATTACAAAAAATGACTTTATTTATTTATTGAGTATTCCTAAAATAATAAGTGCTTTTATGAAATAAAATAAAATGTGAATTACCCCAAATAACTAAAGGATACTACTTATTAGATATGTATTTAGATCGGATGGAAGGACGGGGATGCACTATATTTCTGTTCTTTTTGATATGGATGTATTATGAAATAAGCTATTATTTGATTGTGGAATTATCAATGTATTATGATATATTAATCTGCAATGTTTAAAAAATAACTATATGTATGCGAGCTTATAAATATTGGAAAAATAAATGTTATTTAAAAAGTCTATAAAGGATAGTTGCTGATTTCAAAACTACTATGAAATGAGTTAAATAATTAATACCAATGTAGCTGAAAATGTCTTTCATATTTCCGTCATGATAAAGATTAATTACTTATGTATGATGTAGTAAGTTCAATTCGTTACACTAAGAACATTGGAGATACTGGATCAAATTTAAGTTATGATTATTTTTTTTTGTTGTTATCCTACAGAAATTCGTTTTATGTTTCGTATTCTTAAAAAAAACATGAATTTCGTTTGGGAATCTATCTCCGTATTGTTTAATGAACTTGTAAAAAGATTTTGCAAGTGAATTTTTTTTTTTATTATTTTAAACCAAAGAACAAAATGTCTTGTGTTTTCTTTGTTTTTTATATATATTACTTGTCATCATTACTGTATATAATAGATAGATAGACATATTTATTATTATGTTTTGTGTATAATTTTGTGCTATTATGTACTTCTTGATCGTTTCAGGATGCGTATTCACAAATTGTGGATACACTGGTAAAATTGATTTTATTCAATATGTTTTTATGTGTCTTTTAAAAAGGGTAAAGAAAAGAAATGTATTTCTTTTTTCTCTTTCATTATATTGTTAAAGAGAGGTGTATATGTATTTTATATATTTTCATGTTGCAAAGTGAGAGTTCTGCCTTCTAAATCAACGAACATATAATAGAAATAGTCGGATAGGGATGGTAAAGAAATATCATTTGTAATATTTATGATTATTAAATTTTAAAAATAGCTTAAAGTTTTTTCAGAATTACAAGGTATATTTTAATGTATTATTTAGTTACCGTGTTGCTTGCAGAGTATATAACTTAGAATTATTTTTTTTATATATTCTTATTTGCATGTGTGTATGTCTATTTTGTGCAATTATTACATTCATTTAATAAAAGTCCAATTTGTGGATATTTTACATATAAATTTCGGATGTTGTCGTATTCTAGAGAACTGAAAGGATTTGTAGGTTATCTGTATGTATTTATCTGCCAGCATGTATATATAGTGTTAGACATGTAGAAGAGCTTTGAGAATGGAAATTACTCTGGATGAGCTCTATGTTTGTAGGGATAAGAGATTTTACCTATGTAGTATATTTTAATAATTTCCCATGAGTAGAGTCTATTTTATATTGTATGCGTATTATGAAATGATAATTTTGAAGTTGAGTGATTTTTTTATGGTCCTGGTGATGAGGAAAAGTCCCACACCAATAGTATATTTCAGAATTAATTAGATGAGTTATTGTTGAAGTGTTAAGCAAAGAGTTTATTTGTTCCTCATGTGGATTTCTCTTGGAACGTTTTGTTTGTATAATCGTGAAAATATAGCTTTGTGTTATTTAGTAGGTGGCCAGATAAATAGTTAAATTAAATTCTTGATATAATATTAGTGTCTTATTTTGTTGGTTGGTTTACAACATTGTCCGAAATGGAGTAATTGTTTAATATTTCCTCAATGGATTAGATAATGTGTAGAAAGGATTGTTTTCTATTATTGTTGCTTAGGATGTGACACACACGTGTAATATAAACAATATTGCGGATATAAAAGTATAATGTTATTGAAGTTAAAATAGGAAATAAACATTTTTTTTTTAAAACACATTATATTCATTTAACATAAAGTTATAAATCATCAATCATCAGAATGGATAAGATTTTATTGCTATGCGTGAAAAGTGTATGGAATTAAAAATGATTATTTAATTAGTTAGAGAAAGTTGCTTTGTTGATGGCAAATATGCTAATTTGCTTTATTTCAATAATTGATAGATAAATTCTCTCAAAATATTTATTGTACCAATAATATGATACATTATTTAGTTAATGTTATGTTTAGATGAAACGCTTAAGCAAAGCAGGTATTCAGAGTCAGAATATGCAAGTTTTGTTTGTTAATTTTGCTTTCAAAAAGGTATGAATAATAAATAATGTAATATAATAGGGATAATCCCAAACTGATGTCCAAAGATTTATTTGAGAATTAAAATTATTAAGACAAGTAGTCTTATTATAAAATAATTATGTTAAATTAAATTTTCAGTGTAATAAATGATTTGTTTATTTATTAAAAAAACTGTGTCTTGAGTTATTCTTGTATACATTCATGTACTAATTTCCACATCTCAACATTTCATACATCTATTATAAAATAAATATATTGTTTTATAGCTATGATATTAAATATGCTGGTGTCTGATAATATTGTTTCCTCAATCCAAACATTATAAGAAACATTGCCACTTGATAAACGTATAAGAAAGGTTGCCTAGTTAATGTATTGGTTAGATGATGATGTGAGATTAAAATATACCCTATTTCTGTCATTATCTAATTGCTAAACACAGTAAAACATTTAGTCAATTTATCTCATTACATTTTATTATAAGTTAGAATTATAAATTATGGGCCAATGTATTTTCTTTAATTCAACTGTGTTTTCTTTTTAAATTCCCTGAGATCTTATTGTATATTCCTTGATCGGCATTAAGGTAGCTGTTTAGATGATGATATGCCAAGTCATAGAATTGTTTAGTGATATAATTATATCAAGCTGATATATGTTATACTTGGATGATGGAAGAAATTAAGTTGAAAGGATATTTTAATAGTCTGTACAAATAAACATTGTTATTCTTTATCATGCAGTTAATTAACAAAAGGATTTATATTTTATTTAATGTTTTATAATATTTCTTCCTTCATTTATTTATAATTATATATTTTATGAACTTCCTGTAACCTCCCACTGAGCTGAGCTGAATGTAGACATAGGTAAAGAGTCTCAGTAATAATTTTATATCAGATATGTTGTTATATCGTTCTATTTATTAATAGAACTGGCGCCTGGGGCATCTGCTCATATAATGTATATGAGCGGTGTTGTGAGCATGGGTTACAATATATATATATATATATATATATATATATATATATATATATATATATATATATATATATATATATATATATATATATATATATATATGATAATTGATTATTCAGAATAGGTGGATTAATAACATTTTTATTTCCTTCAATTTTACAATATTTCAAGTTGATTTTAGAAAAAAATAGATAAAAGAAGTTGTCTCTACAAGGCTGAAATAGTTTGTACTTCATCAGATTTATTATTTAAGATCTAACAGTTCTTCATTAAGATTTTATTTAACCATGACAATTATGATTGATATTTTAAAATGCCAGAAATTCAAACAAAATAAAACCTAATTTAACCCAACAAAGACATTATTTATATATATGCTTTTAAATTATGACCATATCTTTTGCATAATATATTTTATAATATAACCCCCCCCCCAATCTGATCTTCTGTACTATTAGGATTATATAATCCTTTTCTAATTTTTGTTTAACAGCATTAAGTTGCTAAAATTTTTAGTTCTTCTTAAGCATAAATTCTTTGTTATGTCATTTATAAGAAAAAAATATTATTAACTGTCTTTGTTATGTCATTTATAAGAAAAAAATATTATTAACTGTTTTTTTTTATCATTCTTGTTATAAAATTTCTTTACACTTAAAAATAAATTATTTAATAACCATATATGAATTTAACAAAGGCAAAACTTTCCATCCAGTAGTGCCATCCAGTGCCTCTGGCATCCATTGATTACTCTGGTTGGCACTGGGTGCAGATGTGATAGCATAAGAAATGGTGGTCATGTGATGCTTAGTGGTTTAACACCAATCCTGCCTTATAGGATAGTGGTGGCTATGGTTGTTAAAGAGACAAAGACACCAAAATGTATGGATACTGAACTGTGTTCAAAACCACACGACTATATAAGCTATTGTGTTTAGATTGAAAATATTATTGTTTTTTCAATTTTATTCTTATAGTTTTGTAGTTAAGTAGAGATACAAGGTGACTGCTGGAGGGTTGCATTATCCTAAGATGCTCTCAGATCCAAAGCTCCTCACTGATGAAGGCCACAAACCAGAAACTAGTCTGGGGATATTGGATGAGTAGGCACTAGATGGGGATTTTATGCACAAACTTCTGGCATCCATTGATTACTCTGGTTGGCACTGAGTGGCACTACTGTATGGAGAGTTTTTCCTTAGGTAATAACAAATGTGCTAGCATAAGAAATGGTGATCATGTGATCATATAAGAAATTGCTTTAAATTTATAAAGAAATGATTTAAAATATTAAATAATTATTTCTTTCCAAAAACAATGTATTGTATTATGACTTTTCCTTTATATTTTAACAATTTTTAAGTTTTATCAAGCTTTTTTTAATTGATTTGTGTCAACATTTATAGAATGCTTTCAGAATACATACCAGTATTGCTGATAATTTAAGTATAAAATATTTTATTTTTAAATTAGTGACTTTTAAATGTTTTGGCAGTTTATAGGAATGAATATAGTAAAATCCAGTAATATTTTGAACAATTTTTATTTGAGACAATTAAAACATATTTTAATTCAATAGAGTAAATGAAATTATTTTTGGTAATCATTTAATTTTAGAACTTGAATGGCAATGGTGTCTTCAGTTAATTATAATACAATTATGATAAATAGTGTTTGCATATTTTTGATTATGCTCATAATAATTGTTAATGTGATATTTGTAAGAACTATTTTTTCTCAATATATATATATATATATTTATTTTACCGTTTTAAAGTAACATTTATACAACTCTACTAAACAAGTAAAGCTTTTATGTGAAACTAAATAAAAATTCTAATTTTGTTCAATGACTTAATTAGGTTACAAAATATTGTTTATTCATTAATTTTTATTTTATGATAAAAAGATTCAGTCAAAATGGTGTCAAATACAAAGCATAGCTACATTATAAAAATAGCATATTATTCATGATAAAAATAGCATCAATTTAAATTTAGAGGTAGTTATTGAGTGGATTAATAGAATTTCCATAGATAGTGTTACAAACAAAAACTAAAACTTGATAATCAAATTTCACAATGAAGTTGATGATCATTTTTTAGCTCTTATAATAAGTAGTAATCACTTGCCTGGGAAATTATCTCCATTTGTTTCCCAGACCTTATGCTGTGAAGAATTTATGGTTAATAGCAGGACAAAAAAAACATTGCCTCAGATAACAAAGATACACATTTATTCTTATGATTTTCTGTGAGATATGATGATATGACCTATGCTATAATATATTGTCCATAAATAGATATACTAAGCAGTGAAAGAATATTAAAATCAAAATAGAGTTCCATTAACAGTAGTATAACAATACAGGATTAAAATACTTGCATTATAAAAAATCCATCACTCATGTAAGAATGATACCTTCTTAATTTCTATAATTTTACATTACAAATTATTAAAAAAAGTATTGAAGCTAGTTCAAATATGACAGGAATCCTCTTAAAATAAATTTTCCTTAAGTATGCAATGTTTATAATCCATCATACGCAAACTGGTCCATATTACTATCCTCGATGTTTCTCCACCATTTACATTCATACTAGAATTTATAAACATGTTAGAATATATAACATTCTGAATTTCTATAATAGATGATATTAAACAAGACATATGTACCTTCTTATGACAAATAGGAGATAAGATTATATTCATATTAATTCTAAGGCAGTACGTAAATTTTCTTATACTGAATGTTTCTTATATATATATATATATATATATATATATATATATATATATATATATATATATATATATATATATATATATATATATATATATATATATATATATATAAATATAATTAGAGAAGTTTGAACTGAGGATTTTTTAGTCTATTCATCCTCCACTACATCTCAAGCAACCATGCATATAACCATATGCAAAAAATATACACAATAGCCAATATGCATATTTCATGCAGAGTCAGCACTCATTGGTTGGCCAGACCATAATTTCCCAATACATATATACAATCAGTATCAGTTTACATTAAGATAGCAATTACTCAAATTTTAAAGGACAGGCTTTAATCTTCTTACCCCTCTAATTATTCAATTGTTCATTACTTCGAATAATTGATGATGAAATTCTCAAAGCCCTTATTGGATTTGATATTGTAGTCATACCTATGTAGACATTACATCAATCTAGCCCTCATATTATGAGACCATTGTGTATCCATATATTGTAATAGAAGAGGGATGGTTAAACTTATACTAAGATGTTATCTCTTTCCCAAGAAATATGTTTATTTAAATAAAAACTATTTAGTATTTCATCACAAAGTATTACAGGTGAATCTCTTTTTCTATATTAACAAAACCAAGTTACTTACTCTTGAATCTTACAAATTCATGTTTGAAAAAAACAACAACCTGTTTTTGAGATTTAAATAAAGCTGGTTGTAGGCAATAGATTTAAAAAACTTAGAAAAAAAATTAACAAAATCCCATTTTATAAAAAAAAGATATTTAAGAGTAAATGAACATCCATCTCCCATATATGCCAAAATATTGAACAAAATAGATAATATTATATTTGATCAATATATTGACAAACACATAATATCTTTTGATAACTATAAAAAAGGGGAAGGGGAGATCATAATCCCAAAATTTTTTCAGTATCTTAATTATTTCTATATATCATTGAGGATATTGAAAAATGTATAAACACATTTTTACTTCACAATCAATAAGATAGTTAATAGTGCATTTTAGATTTTTAAATTCAATCCAAATAAAATATTAACTTAAGGATTTGGATTCTTTTTTATACCAAATTAATAGCATGAATTTACAATATTTCCTGGCTATTTACAATAAGAAATAAGACAGAAAAATAGACATTTTTCTAGAATTTTTTTAAAATTTGACTCAAAATCATATTATAGTTGTCAAAAGTCTTACATTGCTCATAAAAAATCTATATCAACATTTTTGAATAAGAGTATAAGTATAATAATTGTAAAAATTAATTACTCAAAAATCCTCAGCTGATATTTTTATTATAAATTTTAGAAACATTTTATATCAGTTATTTCAATAAAATTATACTAATACAAGGGAGAATTTTTTATTTTCATAACAGATATAATTTTGACTAGGAAAGACTATGATAATGTTTTTGTCAATATGCTTGGTATTATCTTTTGTAATCTCATCAAACTTATGACCCTATTTGATAAAAAGTTATTTTGTTATAGGGTCTAAAACTTTTAAATATGAAATAAAAGAGGGGAGGGACATTAATTATTTTAACAAAGTATAAATAAAGACATCAAGTTACTTAAAAGTAGCTGTAGTGCACAAAATATTAAGCAATAATTTTTGATAGAATTCAGTTTTCTTATCTATTTCACATAATGAAGTTATCAAAAAACATAATTAAAAAATAAATCTGTACTGAATATATTATCTTGGCCTAATTAATATATGATTTTAGAAAATAATAATTTTTTATTATTCAAAAGATAAACATTTTATGAAGTTTTATTCCTAATATTATAAATACAGCATGTTTAACTTTTTATCTAAGCATTATTAATGCATTTTAAAAGCTACATAATACTCAAATCAGATGCAGCTCTCTCTCTCTAAGTAATTAAGAAATGATCTGGGAATAAAATTGTATATTTTCTTCAGACTTGATGTTTAAATTTATTTATGAATACTGTTTTATTTGAAATACTGCTGTAGATACTGATAGTAAAACCTGTTTTTTAGCAAAATATATTCATATTAATTAAATATCATTATGAAAAACATTATTGTCAAATTTAGATACATTTCTTGCAATGGGTGATTATTTTATTACATGTTCCTCAATTGAATATTTATAAAAAAACACAATTTGTAAAAAAAGGATATAACTAGGCTTATATATTTTTACTATTTAATAAATATTTAAGTTTTCTTTAAGGTATATGCAATAAAAATATCTTTAGCAAAAAAAAAAAAAGATAACCATAGTAAACAGGAGTTCTGTTTCACATAATTAACGGATTTACCAGCTTATGCATATAATAACACAATTTAAAATCTTAATCTATCTACAGGTCATTATTGTGATATATTTTTTTTATATATGATCATTGATAATGATCTTCCAAAACCATCTAATAAAATAAAATGTCAAAACTAATTACACATAAGTTTTTAAATGTTCTTAATAAGATAAAAAAAATCTTTAAAAGTTTATAATGTAGCTCTAAATATGTGAAACTAGGTTAAACTTATCTTAGAAAACAATGATGATATGATTATATGCAATGTCTTAGAGGCCATCAATATGTTGACTAATATATCGAAAATGAGATAAAACAATATGAATGTAAAAAAAGTATTTTATTTCAACTAGCTATTAAATAATATAATATAATGGAATATTCTTATAATTTATTATTAAATAGACATTTTCACAGAGAATGCAAAGAAATTTGATAAAACTATTAATAATAGTTAAAAAATAAGTACAAAGAATAAAAAGAAAGAAAAAAAAGAAGAAAGTAAACAATATATTTATAAAAAAGATTACTGATTTATAACAACTTAGTTGTAAAATTGATTCAAGAAATAATACTGGCTATGCAATATGCATTATAAATGATTTTAAAGATTTATTACATAACTTATTAATAATATTACTCTAAAACTCTATTATATAACCTTCTATTACAAGAATACATAATCAGTTGTGACCAAAGAAGTAATTGCATTTACAGAGTAATTACAATCTATTACCTTTCATTAATGAAAAGCATTAAATTATATCTGTGTTTTTTCACACTGTACAAGCTAGTAGTAGGAAAGTTTTAACTACTGTAACATTTTAAATTAATACCAAATCTATTTTATAGATTTGATAGTATTAAACCACTAAATATCACATGATCACCATTTCTTATGCTTGCTCATAACTGTTATTAAAACAGGCAAAACTCTCCATACAGTAGTGCAACTCAGTGCAAGCTAGAGTAATCAATGGAGGCCAAAAGCCTGTGTACAAAATCCCTATTTAGTACCTACTCATCCGATATCCCAGATTAGTTTCTAGCTTGTGGCATTCATCAGTGAAGAGCCTTGGATCTGAGAACTCTGCACCTAGATCTTAGATTTGATGGTCTGATATTAGATTAGTAGCTTCATATTTTAGTGCTCTTTGCTATGTGATAATTGCAATAAATTTGATTCTTCAATATATATTCTAAAATTCTGTTAAATGAATCTATTATAAATGGTTCTAAAATATTGATGAATAATTACAACTGTAAAATTTCTTTCTGTTATTCTACCAAAGAACCATCTGTCACAGGCACAAATAATTGATTGGCACAGACATTGTCTCCAGTAAAATCCTCAGAATGATTCTTTTAACTATGGAATTTCAATGGTAAAGAGTATTAAACTGAAATACAATTGGGAATGGAAATAATAATTAGTCAGCATTTTGGACTATTTATCATAAGAATAAGCAATCAATTGACATAGAAGATGATTCCAATCAAATGCTCAAAGTAATTTTTTAACAATACAATTGGCTATGAAATACTAAGCAATCTGCATTTTGGACAATTTTATTCAGATTATTTACAAAAATGATCTAAATCTATACTAGAAGTATTTTTAATACAAACCAATAATATAAATAATCTATCAGATGAGATTTTATTTCAGCTTACATATTGACATTTTAATAGTATAATTTTCCACCTTCTTTTTGCCGCTTACAAAAATCTTCAAAAACAGTGATAACTGTCAGATGACAATGCTTAATAAATCCTGTCTTATGATTATCATAGCTTTGCAACTTTCATCAATGTGGAGATTTGAATATTGGAACAATGATTTAATACATTTTCTTCTATCACCTATCATTTATCTGTATGCTATATTATTAAGTTATCAGCTTAAACTGATAACATACAAATGTTTTTTTATCCAACATACTTATATGATCACATTATCTGAATCTACTTCAGTTTTTATTTATATAGTGTTCTTAGTTTTTTAATAAAAAAATTGACCTGATAAATTAATAAAACATCACATGATCTTCCACAACTTTAGTTTTCATATTACTGTTTTAGTAACATACTTTTTATTCCTTTTCATTGCCAATGACAATAATATTTAGAAAACACTGACATCTGGAAAAGCTTACTATAAGTGACAAAAGAGTGGAAAAGTATACTGCTAAAACAGTAATACATAGTTAAAGATAGGTGGTAGTTCATGTGATGTTTTATTGGTTTATATCAAATCGTGACCATAGAATGGAGATAAATTTAGTTATTAAAAAGTTAACAATTCCATAATATATAGAAACTGAATTAGATTCAGATTTATGTGATTATATAATACAAGTAAGTTGGCTTAGATTGTAAACATTTTTTTCCAGTTTCATACTAATAGTTTTATAATGTAAAATAAAGGTAAATGATAAAAGCTGGAAGGAAGTTGAATTAAATCTTAAAAGCTCCAAGGTCAACACTCCTCACTAATGAAAATTATAACCTTGAAACTAATCTGGAGATTTGGGATAGGAAAGCAGAAAATATGGATTAATTGAATCATGTCAATTGATAACTATTATTGCTTTTTAAAGCCTAATTGTAAGTGGCAAAAAGTAGAAAAGTATACCACTAATGTGTTTTAATAGAAAAACTCTAAATTTACACTCAATCTTATCCATCATACACTCAACTGTTCAAGATACAATAAATTACACTAACTAATGGAGCTCCTCAGATAAAGAGACTCTGGATTATCTTAGTAGAAATATTAAAAAACTTTGAGAACATAAAATTCTGTTTTGCACAATCAAAGATTAGTTATTGGCAGGCCAGAAGATAATTAAGTCTAAACTATTATAAGATTACCAATATACCCTCTCCCATTAATTAGAACAGTTAAGCAATTAATCAAAAATTTCAAGACAGGTCACTAAAGCCAAAAATTATTAGAATATTGCTAAAGATCAGTATTAATACACTTACACAATTCATTATTTAAAATACAAAAAAATATATAATAGCATTGATAGTGTATATTAACTCTATCACAGAGACAAAAAACATGATACCAATTTGATAGAATGTATAAGCTTCAAAATATTATGGCAAATGTTAATAATAACACATCAGCTGCCTTCCAAGCAGCTGACCCAGGTTTTCTTCCTGGTCAATGCTTTGACACACACACACACACACACACATATATATATATATATATATAAGTCAGATATTACCATTCACACTCTTCCTAAGAGGTTCATATTTTTTTTATCTGCAATAACAATCTAAACATAATTATAAATAAGTTGAAGCAATTTAGATTCAGTAATAAGGAGATTGAATCGGTAGACACAATTGTTGCCACCCAGACATTCTTAAACATAAAATTCAAACTACGCAATGAATGTTGACAAACAAACATAATACCAGTTAGAAAACAAAAAAAAAACTACCTTATTGATAGAAGAAACGTACATCTTTTTATAGAACATAATCATGTAGTTAATTTAGTTTTATACACTGTAAGGAACTAACTTACAGCAAAAGAATCAAGGCATTGAGATCAACAGTTTAATCACATATCAATCCTGTAATCGCCACACATTTTTACCACACATAAAAGTGTAAAGAGTGTAACGTATTATCCATTATTAAATTAAAAAAAAAACAAAACAATAATTATTTCTGATCAATCTACTGCAATGCCTTCTACTGTAAGAATGAGAAATTAATAAATTGTTGCAAGTGCCAATAGCTAAAAGTCACACAAAAGTATACTTTTTATAAAGAAGATATATAATTCAACACGTTAGATTACATACTAAATTATAATTTTTACATTAACATATAAAATGTTTAATTAAAAATTAAAATTTTAAAGTTTGATAATAGTATAAATGTGATTTTAATTCTAAAGTAAAAATTCTAAAATTTGATAATTACTAAATTTATATATATATTATTAGACATATAGAATTTTATATGGATATGTTTTTGACTATATTGTTTTAAAGTTTAGAATTATATATATAAAATTACATTTATATTTTTACAGTGCATTAAAAAAACAAAGAGTTTAAAATCTAACGGTCTTAAATAAATAAATTTTAAATTGTAAACTGCCATTTTCAAACGCAGTCACTCAGTTGAAAATGTGAATTTAATCAAGCGACAAAGTTGTGTGAGAAATTGGAGACAGCGATTGCGCTAGACATTTTCATAAATATAAAAGCCAGGCCTACTGTGATTAAAAATTAATATAAATATTTTAAATTTAACCTTTCTAATATAACTGATTCCGACATACTTATTTAAAAAATTTCTTCATCGTAATAGAATTATAAATTTATTGTTTGAATATTAATATGTTTATTATAATAGCGTTCAAACTTTATTCAATAATATTTTTTTTTATTATAATTATTTTAGAAATATTATATGATATTACTTTCATCTAAGATAAAATTAGAGGATAAACCTTTTAAAAAAATTATACCCTAGGCTTAATTTGTTTGTTTGCATTTCAGGAAGTTTTGAATATTACTTATTTTTAGGCTTTTGGGAAAGAGTCATTTAATTTAGTAAACAAACATGATTTTCAAATGTTTAGAATTGTTAGAAGCTACAATTTATTTTTATACAAAAAAAAAAAAGATTAGAATAAACTTTTTACACTTGTAAAATATGTATAAATAGTCATAGTTCATGAAGTAGATAGAATAGTAGAAGCAATATCAAAGAATTTTGTTACTCCACCTTAACAAAATAATACAAAAACAGATTATGAGGTAACGAACTCTCCAATAGACATAATTTACACTTAAAATCTAATTTTTAAAAAAGATGTAATTAGGAAAGTAATCTGAAATATTTTTCTTTTGAAAAAAAATTTTTTTTTGTTTTTTGTTCACAAGTTTATGATGGTATTTATTTAAATTAATATGGTTATTAAAAACTGTTAATAATTTTTAAATTTCTAGTGTTAAATGAAACATAAAAAAAAAAAAAATGTATTTTAGAAATATAATTTTGAATATCAGTAGGGTGACACAAGATTGAAGTAGAAAAAGGTTGTCATACCAACTTATAAAATAGTGTAGATGTTAATTTTATAATTTATATACGTGTATATATATATATATATATGGATAGAAAAATTAAGATTGTATTGTAAAATAAAATAACTAGAGTCAAAAATTATGTGTATCTTTTTTACACTATTCTTATATGAATTGAGAATGATATATATATCCATTTCAGACCACTTGTGAAGCAGCAATAAGAACATTGAATAAAATGCTATTTGAATATCTTAGTTAATGGAATGTTATGTGATAAACGTAGTTAAGACACATATATTGAACTGGATCTGAATAAGAAGATGGTTATTTAATTGGGTTTAATGGGTTTAAATCCCTTTTATAATAATTAATAAAAAATAACACAGGCACAGATTGGTTCTTCAAGCAGAGAAGTAGAATACCATTGATAGATGAACATTCAACAGTACCTATAAACAGATTGAGGCCATACAAAGCATAACCTATGATTATATTACCAGGTTAAAGCACTTCTCAACTGCTGAATTCAAGTCCCTGCCACCAAAGTGTTTTATTTGTTTTGAGGATCAACCTCAGGTGCCAGATCAAGCATAGGTCACATAGTCAGCAAAGGCCCACAATTTAGTGCTTAACATATTACATGACTAGCACATACTCTGTCTCAGGGTCCAGCACATTTATTTAACACATAAAATAACTGTACACTTAACTTACTGGTGATGCAAGGACAAGAGAAAGAGAAAAAATAGACCAAATAATATTTAAGCAAACATTAATATTTATTTATGCACACATATTTAACACATTATAACACTAATAAATTTTACATAAGAAAATTTTAAATGATTACTTTAGACTATAGTTATAATAATCCTTCATTAATTAAAGATTATTTCATTTAAAATAAAGAGTCTAGATTATGATCAGAATATATTTAAAAGTATCTTTACCTAGGCTTTTATTTGTTTTATTTTCCAACTGATTGGCTGTTGGTCTTCACCAATTGCTTAATGGCTTTACTTCCAGGTTTCTGTTGAACAATGAGTGTGAGAGAGAGTATGCAGCAACATCTACTTCACAATTTTGGCATTGGATCCAGGTATTAATTCAAGAGAGGTTTCAGTTGATTTTATTTTGTTAAGGGCTTTTGAAACCCAACTAAACATTCTACGACTATTTAGCAATACACGTTGCTAGATCTGCAGCTTTTGTGTTGATGTTGACCACATCAATAATTGATTGGCTTACTACTGCATTTGCAGTTTCAAAATATCTGGATGTCTGGAGCAATGAATAATGTAATATCACAAATGAAGACCAGAATGTTTCAAAGACAAAAGGCAGATTAGACTGATTTACTGATTGCAGACCCGACTAAAGAACTCTAGGCAAAATGTAACTTTTATACTTTTTTCCCATTGTTTAGTTTTTTTAATTTTGATCATAATTTGAGATTTACCTTTTAATTAATTTTACATTTCTTATTATCTTAATCCTTTATTCAGATTCATCTACTACCTTGATAAGATATGACATGTGGGTTGTTTTAATTAATTCAATTGTGAGTTATAATTTTCTTTTATAAGCCAAGTAATCTTTAACTAATTGCATTTTTAAAACTTTTCATTTACAAATTTACTTTTTATTCTGATTTTACATTTACTTATTTTTAAGCATTTTATTATTTATAGAAAGGATATGCTGAGTTTTAAGTTATTGTTACTTTTACTTTAGACTTTTCCCCCTACCTGCTCTTTAATACTAAAAACGTTCTTTTATTTTAAAAGAAAAAGATGGCCCAATTCTTGATTTTTGCAAGTTTGTGTTTCTTAAAAAAAAAAAAAATTTAAAAACATATTTTTCTTTTTCTTTTACTATTCTTGCTATTTTAAAAATAAATTTGATTCTTTATTTTTAAATGATAACCTATGTAATAGTGTATATATGTGTGTTTTTATCAAATATATTCACTAGCACTACATATATATATATATATATATATATATTGTGACTAAACACTCAAATCATATTAATATACATTATGAAAAAGTATCAAAAATAAATTAAGATAAGAAAAGCAAAAAGGTTTAACAATAGATAGAACTAGAAATTTTAATATTAATATGGTGATGTTATGGTTTAAAAGGGATTAAAATAAAATAATATTTAGATCAATTTTTTAAAAAGGCAGAGTACGTACATATATATATATATATATATATATATATTGTAACCTACTAGAATGAGAAAAGGGTGTGAAAAAGAGAAAAAAGAGAAAGAGAAAATGCTAATAATGAAATGGAGATAATGATAATGGTAAGGATAAATGATGGAAAAGAAAAGAATTGAGGAGGAAAAGAAATGGGGAAAAGTAATAAAAATGATATATGTAATGGAGAAAAAAAAGAGATGATTGAAAAATATGAAAGTGAGATATAAGAAGAAGATGGAATAAAGGAGAGATGAAATGAGATGATAGTAGAAATTCTTAACGAATGTTTTAAATGGCTGAGATGATAGAAAGATATGAGAAATGACATGAAAAGAAATGGAATAAAATTGAAATGAAATGAAATAAAATATAAATGAGAGACTCTAAATGACTCGGCTCAGTGGGGTTACAATAAATTTAAAGAAAAGAGATGATGATCCAGAGATGTATAATCAAGTAAAGATCAAATCCAATACTGATGAACTATAACAACTACAGCATATTAATATTTTAATAAACCATGCAAAAGATTATCTAAAACCACTAATCAATGCTTACCATATTAGTCCTACCAATAGATCATACACTCTCTGAATAAGACCTATGATGCTTTGCTTTAAAAGATTATCTTACAGAATTATATTTACTAAAACAACAAGAGTAAATAACCTCAGGGATTTTAAAACTAACACTCTTGTGTAAAATTAAAGTTTAAGTTAAGTTGCCTAATAAAGAATTACTGTGATTAATAAATAAATAAGTGACATCTTAGCTGACCATAAAATAATTATAATATGTTCAATCTTAAAATAATAAACAAAACAAATATTAATTCACAAAATTTAATGATTCAATTTAAATTTAACTAATAATGGCCTATTATCTAAGATATTACTTGAGCAGAGAAAAGAGCAAGGGTACTTTTAATGCCTTTCCATACTCACAGACAACCACTAAAGACCTCAAATGCAAATGAATTAGAATTCTTTAAATATATCAGATTTAAGATGATGATAGATGATGTGCAGTGAATATAAGATAAGGTGCAGCTTTTAAAATAATATTAATTAAAATATTCTTCTGAAGTACTAATATTGTTAATCTGATATTGCATAATCTTTAGTCTGAAAGATATACTGATAATTTTTTTAAAAAAATAAACTTTTAACTAAGTATTTAATTAGGTATCTGCTATAATGCAATTATCTGTATTTATGATTCAATATGAGAATCATTTACTTTGACATAGCTTTTTTTAATTTTCAAGACAATATTAACTATATTTAATTAACTTAGAATATACTTGTAAATTTTCTGAATTGAAGATTCAACAACTTTTACATTTTAAGATTTTGTGAACTTGGAACCCAAGACAATAATATATTTTCATATAAAAGTAAAACAAACAAAACAAAACTTTTGAAATAATAATAATTTGATTTATTAATAATGAGAAGAAATGTTTACAAATGTAGTAGAATACAAACAGTGCCAATACTGCACTAAGATTTAATATAATTATTTGGACTCTTAACAGTTTTATTTAACTTACATTAATACACTTAATAACCGACAAAGGTTATTCAATGTTACTTTCTTTTAATAATTAGATTTTTCTCAAAAAATACTTTAAACTTTAATTATCATATGTACTTAATAAGCACACTACTATTCTTCTTTATTAGACTAATTTATAACATTATTGTGTCATCTACTAATCAGAATAACACACAGAACTATGTTTATATTGAAAACCCTAAGCTTAATTTTATACTCCTCAACTTAACAAATGCTAAGTTGGAATAAGCATATTCAGCAATACTTTTGAAAAATATCATCACTAGTTTCACGGATATAACTAATATCACAGCTAGATATATGTTTAAATCAGATTAAGCTAATATTAAAATTAAACTAAATTAAGTGTATGGGGCAATCATTCATCAGAGATCAGTTATACTTTTTTTTAAAATAACTTTAGTCCACATAAAATTATTCCCTCAATGTTTTAAAGATAATGATGTAACAGACTTACAAATCCAGCGGCAAAATTCTGGATGAAAATATTAAATTAGTATGTGTGAATTGCCACTTATACCATATGCATATTTAACATACTTTAAAATAAATATAACTTATTGTTGGTTAGCTTGTGCATGATAAAACTATCATAGCAACACAATTCAAACATTGATATACCTATGAGCCTTAAATTAGCTACAACTACCTGAAGAAATACATTTCCTCAAACAAGCATATCTTGTCATCACAAATCTAAAACAAATGCAACATCACCTACTGTGGTGGAATTAGCATTAAGTCATCATGAATGATAGGCAAAAAAATATAAAAATACTAGGCTCCTCAGAGCTGGAAAAGAATGTGGTGGTTTCCAAAAATACCTAACTATGAGGCAAAATTAAGATGTCTGGAATTCATCTACAGTACATCTGGGAACAGGAACACACACCAGAAAAGCACAATCCTCTCATGGGATTTCCAATGCTTATAAATGTGATCATCATCACTGAAAAATACAATACAATACCCTCTTTTTGGGGACAAGCACTATCAAATCATGGAAATACAATACAATAAGGATGGAGGATTTTCTCTACTCCATAAAGCATATTCAAAAATTATAAACTAAGCCTAACTCTTGAGGCTAACAAATACTAACTAATAGCAAGATATATACTTCACCTGAATTAACTAAGTTATTCCTAAGAAGTTTATAAAAATACAAAACGTATATCCAATGTTCGAACCAACAAAGCAAACTATGTGTCAACTGACTACTGTAGAAAATACTTTAAAATTAAATGCATATAAAATTCTAGGCAAGGCACAATGCACACATAACAAAATATTAAATGCTAAAATATAGTAACTAGTGGACTTTTAAAATTGTAAATTAAATGCAAGAATATTTACTTCTCGATGAATATAAAATATTTGTAGTTATTATTAATATAACATTCATAAAACAAATGAATGGATACTCTCTGATAAACTTCTTTAGTAAATTTAAAATAAAAATTGAGTAAAACATCCCATTTATATGAAAATAAGACTGTGATATTTAAATCTCTATAATAAAATTATTAAATAGAAACTAGCTAGTGTAATGCTTAATAAATGAACTAAATCTACTTAAGAATGGCAAAAAAAACATTTGCTCATTCAAATAAACCTATTTCGTTTTAAAATTATAACCCTAGTTTACCTGTATATTTATGCAAAAAGTGTTACAAAAAAAATTAATAGCATAAATATTTTTATGGTTTTTTTTTAAACCAATAAAGCAGACCATAAAAAATATAATAATACATTAACTCAAGTTCATATTTCAGCTCCGTAATGATTTTTCCATTTCATAATGTGTAGACAATTTATCCAGGTTAAGATATTTATCCTAATTTGAAGCTTCCATTAATGCATTTATACACATGGCAATGATTTTCAAATGAAAATGTTCAATAGTTCCTTAATAATACTTTTTTTAAAAAACAATTTAAAAAAAAAACTTAAGTAATAAGATTAAGCCAGCATGAAACAAAATAAATTCTTCAGCTGAACACACTTTAATTTATTTATAGGATCCCTAGTTCAAAATTGCATATAATAATAATAAGAATATCTTTCTATCTGAATTTCTTTATCCTCTTTTAAGAAAACGCTTCTTTTGAAATATAGTTTTTTTTTAAAATACTTTTCCTAATAATATTCCAAGACATGTTTTATTTTTAAAATCAATTTTCTTTGATTACTTTTAAATATGAGAGTAGAATTTTTTTTACCGTTCAAGACATTTCTCCATTTATACGCTATAATTAATGCCATAAAGTTATTTCTAAATACTGGCAAGTATGACCATTTATAATGTACTCAATAACTATAAATTCATTATTAATCATTACAGATTGCTTTAAAGTTATATTTCCAAATACATGTTCTTTTTTACTGTGTAAATAAGAATTATCCTTTAAAATGTATATATTATCTGTTTGCATTTAGCTAAACAAATCATTTTCACATATGTCAAGATATAAGTAATAACTTTTCCTTTTTTTTTAAAAAAAATCATTCTTTATAGTTTTACTGTAATCGAATGTAGTAGCTTCCTTATAATGTTCTTTTTAAACATTAAAAAAAATTTTTCTCTCTTTTTTTTTTTTACATTTACTTTTAATCTAACAGGAAAAATAATTAGTATTTTACTTTCAAAATAGTTTAATGCAACCAAAGGCTTTTCTATGGAAATGATTAATAATTTGTTCCTTAACCTTACTTCCAAGTAAAGAAAAATAAACAAGTTAACATCATATAATACGTGAGATGCTTCATTTATTCTAGACATTTTTTTACTATAATTTCTATGCCTCGACTGAAATTCAAATTGTCAAAAAAACGGATTATCTTTCTTTTAGCCCTCCATCATTACAGGACGATTTTTATATATGTTTTAAAACATACTTGTATTTTTTTTAGAAAATATAAAGTTTTTTTTTAAAGAAAATTACTTTTATTAACAAAATTTTAAGATCCAGCACCAGTTGAATCAAAACAAGATCAGCCCCTGAATGATCACTCGATCTCAATTTATCTCACAATTTTTCATCCACTTACAATTCATTTAAAAACCAATAAAAACTATTTTTTATTAAATTTTAATATTCTGACAAACCAGCTGTGGAATCAATCTACTGATGTAATCAATATAATTTTCCCATACCATGTGACCTTCAGCTGCAAAGTCAAAATTTTATTATTAACAAATATTAGGCAACAAATGTTTTTTAATGATATTTTATACAACACAATAGTAATAAATATAAAATTTAAAGTTATACCCTTTATTAAACCCTTAAATATTTCATTAAAAATAATTTTATCCACACAATTGCTTTATTTACTTATTTTAAACAATATTGGAATCAAATTATTTTTTTATTCTTATGTTTCCATGTCTATGCATGCACATATTCTCAAATATATCTGGCCTTACATTAATTGTTTAAAAAAATATTTTTAAAATTACAACAATAAAATGTTAATGATTATTTAATCTAAATAACTTTTATAACTGGAATGCTAAACTTCAAAACTAATAACAAATATTCTTATTTTTTTAATAAAAACTTACATATCATTTTATTAAATAATTTATTACTTAATTATTCCTACTTATTTATAATATCTTATTATTATTCTTTAGACATTAGAATGGATTATACAGTAGTTATTTTAGAATACATTTAATACTATTTATCAATTCACAATTTTTTTTTAACATTAGCTTATGTTAAATTATTACCTAACATCCCTTATCCAACCTATTTATCATCATTATTTTTTTTAAATCTGAAATTTTAAACAAAAGGTTAAGCTAAGATAACCTTGATTACCTCTTGGAACTAAGTGACACTTCAGTTAGGTACAATTTTCCCCCTGTTAGAGAAAAAAACTTATATAAAAATAACACTAATTATAATTTAAACATATATGCTTTTTTTATTACCAAGCAATAATTAATAACTAAGTTTGACAAGCACTGTCTCTAAATTACACCATAAACTAAGTATACTAAGTTTTACAAAGACTTATATTTTCTAGGGGTAAGGTATAAAATTTCTGGCATTGTAGGTACCTCTCAAATTCAATTCTTTCTTCCTACTTTTTATTACACTAAAACAATACTCCTTACTAAAATTTTTCCTACAATTTGGCATACTATCACATTTAAATTTGGCCTTTGAATTTTTCACTTCTTTTCTCCTAACTAATCTTTCTTTAAAAGACTTTATTTCACTCTTCTTTAGTCTAACTTTGGCTTTTATCTTCTCCAGCATTTTATCTATAGTTATCTTGTGACTAATAATACTAATCAACTTTCTGTTTTCTTTCTTGAATTTGCTTTTAACTTTTTCCAAATATCTTTTTGGGTTTATCTCTTTCTTATGATTATTTCAATTAAATATGTCTCTGAACTTGTCCTTAAATTTTACATTAATTTTACTTACATCCTTATTACTCAATACCTTATATTCTTTAATTATTTCTACATCTATCCTAACTTTTTCTGCAAACTGTGTAACTTCTTTATCTTCTATCTTAATATCGATTAATTTCTCAGGTACTATCTACACTAATGTTTTCTACCAACTGTGTAACTTCTTTGTTTTCTACCTTCATATTAACTACTTCAATATTTTGATTAACTATTCCCTCAGTTTCTTGTTGATCTTCATCTTCTCCATAAACTAATCCATTTTCTTTAGTAGACTGTTCAATTATCAAATGAGGATTTACACTAGCAACATTTATCACTATTTTGCTGTTCTCCTGAACATCCATGAACTTAATATCAGGTTTTTCTTCATCTACTTTTTTATCATCTACTTTAATAACTTCTGAGCCTGCTTCCCTATCTTCTTTACTTTTCATAAAATATTGCCTATGCTGACCAAATTTCAAATTTAATTCCTCTCCATGCTGATCAATTTTTAAAATAAATTATTCACTAGCTTGTCTCTGCTGATCAAACTTCAAATTCAATTCCTCTTTCTATTGATCAAACTTCAAATTTAATTCCTCTTTAAAATCTTGAAGCATTCTCTCGAAATTTGCCATCATATTTTGTATCAGATTACTATGAATTCCAATAATTTCTGAACTAGTAACACTTGCATTATATTTTCATTTAATAACTCATCCACTGAATTAAGGGCTAAAGTGTCTGGTGTGGGATAATCTGGGAACTCCTCTAAACTATCAAAAATCTCAATGGTTCCTACATGGCTGTCCATAATATTTTATTTCTTTAAGACATTAATGATACTCTTTTTAAATTGCAATAATAATAATAATAAGGTATCCATTTCCTGACATCTCCTAACAATTGAAACAATTAAAACCACAGAAACAATGCTACAATGAAGAATATTTTATTCTTATGACTCCCATCATTATATGTTTCATTCACTTTTATATGAGTCTTAGTTCACCATTGTTCAACAAATATTAATAAATAAAATAATGATTTGTTAATACACTTGATTAACAAAACAATAAGTATCAAATAACAGATAATTAAGATACCCTAATAATATAATATCAGTAAATGCAATACAGAGTCAAATATTTACTTGTATGATGATAATTCATAAACTGCACTTATCAATGATAATATATTGATATCTTCAAAACTTGTCTTTTAATTTAGACATGTTGATTCTAACTAGCTTTAACTAGACTAAGTAACTAGCTTACTTAATTCGATTTTATCTAGTAAATTGAAAAATTTGCATAAAATCAGAATTAATAGCAAAATGACTCCAAACCAAGTCATAAAAATCTAAACAATACCTTTCAACCTTGAACACAGGCCTAAGCCATTCAACTGAGACCTATACAGTTGGGCATTAACAAAATAATGACTCCAAATGAAGTCAATAAAACCTACAAAAATCTATCAACATCTAATACAGGTTTTCACAACATAAATCAAGGCCTACATGCTAAATCGAGGCCCCACATTGGGTGCCAATTGTAACCTACTAGAATGAGAGAAGGGTGTGAGAAAGAAAAAAGAGAGAGAGAAAGAGAAAATGCTAATAATGAAATAGAGATAATGATAATGATAAGGATAAATGATGGAAAAGAAAAGAATTGAGGAGGAAAAGAAATGGGGAAAAGTAATAGAAATGATATATGTAATGGAGAGAGAAAAGAAATGAGATGATTGAAAGATATAAAATAGTGATATAAAAAGAAGATGGAATAAAGGAGAGAGAAATGAAATGAGATGATAGAAGAAACTCTTAATGAATGTTTTAAATGGCTGAGATGATAGAAAGATATGAGAAATGACATGAAAAGAAATGGAATAAAATTGAAATGAAATGAAATAAAATATAAATGAGAGACTCTAAATGACTTGGCTCAGTGGGGTTACAATAAATTTAAAGAAAAGAGATGATGATCCAGAGATGTATAATCAAATAAAGGTCAAATCCAATACTGATGAACTATAACTACTACAGCATATTAATATTTTAATAAACCATACAAAAGATTATCTAAAATCACTAATCAATGCTTACCATATTAGTCCTACCAATAGATTATACACTCTCTGAATAAGACCTATGATGCTTTGCTTTAAAAGATTATCTTACAGAATTATATTTACTAAAACAACAAGAGTAAATAACCTCAGGGATTTTAAAACTAACACTCTTGTGTAAAATTAAAGTTTAAGTTAAGTTGCCTAATAAAGAATTACTGTGATTAATAAATAAATAAGTGACATCTTAGCTGACCATAAAATAATTATAATATGTTCAATCTTAAAATAATAAACAAAACAAATATTAATTCACAAAATTTAATGAATCAATTTAAATTTAACTAATAATGGCCTATTATCTAAGATATTACTTGAGCAGAGAAAAGAGCAAGGGTACTTTTAATGCCTTTCCATACTCACAGACAACCACTAAAGACCTCAAATGCAAATGAATTAGAATTCTTTAAATATATCAGATTTAAGATGATGATAGATGATGTGCAGTGAATATAAGATAAGGTGCAGCTTTTAAAATAATATTAATTAAAATATTCTTCTGAAGTACTAATATTGTTAATCTGATATTGCATAATCTTTAGTCTGAAAGATATACTGATAATTTAAAAAAAAATAAACTTTTAACTAAGTATTTAATTAGGTATCTGCTATAATGCAATTATCTGTATTTATGATTCAATATGAGAATCATTTACTTTAACATAGCTTTTTTTTAATTTTCAAGACAATATTAACTATATTTAATTAACTTAGAATATACTTGTAAATTTCTGAATTGAAGATTCAATAACTTTTACATTTTAAGATTTTGTGAACTTGGAACCCAAGACAATAATATATTCTCATATAAAAGTAAAACAAACAAAACAAAACTTTTGAAATAATAATAATTTGATTTATTAATAATGAGAAGAAATGTTTACAAATGTAGTAGAATACAAACAGTGCCAATACCGCACTAAGATTTAATATAATTATTTGGACTCTTAACAGTTTTATTTAACTTACATTAATACACTTAATAACCGACAAAGGTTATTCAATATTACTTTCTTTTAATAATTAGATTTTTATCAAAAAAATACCTTAAACTTTAATTATCATATGTACTTAATAAGCACACTACTATTCTTCTTTATTAGACTAATTTATACCATTATTGTGTCATCTAATAATCAGAATAACACACAGAACTAGGTTTATATTGAAAACCCTAAGCTTAATTTTATACTCCTAAACCTAACAAACACTAAGTTGGAATAAGCATATTCAGCAATACTTTTGAAAAATATCATCACTAGTTTCATGGATATAACTAATATCATAGCTAGATATATGTTTAAATCAGATTAAGCTAATATTAAAATTAAACTAAATTAAGTGTATGGGACAATCATTCATCAGAGATCACTTATACTTTTTTTAAAAATAACTTTAGTCTACATAAAATTATTTCCTCAATGTTTTAAAGATAATGATTTAACATACTTACAAATCCAGTGGTGAATTTCTGGATGAAAATATTAAATTAGTATGTGTGAATTGCCACTTATACCATATGCATATTTAACATACTTTAAAATAAATATAACTTATTGTTGGTTAGCTTGTGCATGATAAAACTATCATAGCAACACAATTCAAACAATGATATACCTATGAGCCTTAAATTAGCTACAACTACCTGAAGAAATTCATTTCCTCAAACAAGCATACCTTGTCATCACAAATCTAAAACAAATGCAACATCACCTACTGTGGTGGAATTAGCATTAAGTCATCATGAATGATAGGCAAAAAATATATAAAAATACTAGGCTCCTCAGAGCTGGAAAAGAATGTGGTGGTTTCCAAAAATACCTAACTATGAGGCAAAACTAAGATGTCTGGAATTCATCTACAGTACATCTGGGAACAGGAACACACACCAGAAAAGCACAATCCTCTCATGGGATTTGCAATGCTTATAAATGTGATCATCATCACTGAAAAATACAACACAATACCCTCTTTTTGGGGACAAGCACTATCAAATCATGGAAATACAATAAGCATATTCCAAAATTATAAACTAAGCCTAACTCTTGAGGCTAACAAATACTAACTAATAGCAAGATATACACTTCACCTGAATTAACTAAGTTATTCCTAAGAAGTTTAAAAATACAAAACGTATATCCAATGTTTGAACCAACAAAGCAAACTATGTGTCAACTGACTACTGTAGAAAATACTTTAAAATTAAATGCATATAAAATTCTAGGCAAGGCACAATGCACACATAACAAAATATTAAATGCTAAAATATAGTAACTAGTGGACTTTTAAAATTGTAAATTAAATGCAAAAATATTTACTTCTCCATGAATATAAAATATGTGTAGTTATTATTAATATAACATTCATAAAACAAATGAATGGATATTCTCTGATAAACTTCTTTAGTAAATTTAAAATAAAAATTGAGTAAAACATCCCATTTATAGGAAAATAAGACTGTGATATTTAAATCTCTATAATAAAATTATTAAATAGAAACTAGCTAGTGTAATGCTTATTAAATAAACTAAATCTACTTAAGAATGGCAAAAAAATTGCTCATTCAAATAAACCTATTTTGTTTTAAAATTATAACCCTAGTTTACCTGTATATTTATGCAAAAGTGTTACAAAAAAAATTAATATCATAAATATTTTTATGGTTTTTTTTTAAACCAATAAAGCAGACCATAAAAAATAATAATACATTAACTCAAGTTCATATTTCAGCTCCGTAATGATTTTTCCATTTCATAATGTGTAGACAATTTATCCAGGTTAAGATATTTATCCTAATTTGAAGCTTCCATTAATGCATTTATACACATGGCAATGATTTTCAAATGAAAATGTTCAATAGTTCCTTAATAATACTTTTTTTTAAAAAACAATTTAAAAAAAAACTTAAATAATAAGATTAAGCCAGCATGAAACAAAATAAATTCTTCAGCTGAACATACTTTAATTTATTTATAGGATCCCAAGTTCAAAATTGCATATAATAATAATAAGAATATCTTTCTATCTGAATTTCTTTATCCTCTTTTAAGAAAATGCTTCTTTTGAAATATAGTTTTTTTTAAATACTTTTCCTAATAATATTCCAAGACATGTTTTATTTTTAAAATCAATTTTCTTTGATTACTTTTAAATATGAGAGTAGAATTTTTTTTACCGTTCAAGACATTTCTCTGTTTATACACTATAATTAATGCCATAAAGTTATTTCTAAATACTGGCAAGTATGACCATTTATAATGTACTCAATAACTATAAATTCATTATTAATCATTACAGATTGCTTTAAAGTTTTATTTCCAAATACGTGTCCTTTCTTACTGTGTAAATAAGAATTATCCTTTAAAATGTATATATTATCTGTTTGCATTTAGCTAAACAAATCATTTTCACATATGTCAAGATATAAGTAATAACTTTTCCTTTTTTTTTAAAAAAAATCATTCTTTATAGTTTTACTATAATCGAATGTAGTAGCTTCCTTATAATGTTCTTTTTAAACATTAAAAAAAATTTTTCTCTCTTTTTTTTTTACATTTACTTTTAATCTAACAGGAAAAATAATTAGTATTTTACTTTCAAAATAGTTTAATGCAACCAAATGCTTTTCTATGGAAATGATTAATAATTTGTTCCTTAACCTTACTTCCAAGTAAAGAAAAATAAACAAGTTAACATCATATAATATGTGAGATGCTTCATTTATTCTAGACATGTTTTTACTATAATTTCTATGCCTTGACTGAAATTCAAATTGTCAAAAAAATGGATTATCTTTTTTTTAGGCATCCATCATTACAGGATGATTTTATATATTTTAAACATACTTGTATTTTTTTAGAAATATCAAGTTTTTTTTTTAAAGAAAATTACTTTTATTAACAAAATTTTAAGATCCAGCACCAGTTGAATCAAAACAAGATCAGCCCCTGAATGATCACTCGATCTCAATTTATCTCACAATTTTTTGTCCACTTACAATTCATTTAAAAACCAATAAAAACTATTTTTTATTAAATTTTAATATTCTGACAAACCAGCTGTGGAATCAGTCTACGGATGTAATCAATATAATTTTCCCATACCACGTGACTTTCAGCTGCAAAGTCAAAATTTTATTATTAACAAATATTAGGCAACAAATGTTTTTTAATGTTATTTTACACAACACAATACTAATAAATATAAAATTTAAAGTTGTACCTTTTATTAAACCTTTAAATATTTCATTAAAAATAATTTTATCAACAAATTTGATTTATTTACTTATTTTAAACAATATTGGAATCAAATTATTTTTTATTCTTATGTTTCCATGTGTATGCATGCACATATTCTCACATACATCTAGCCTTACATTAATTGTTTAAAAAATTATTTTTAAAATTACAACAATAAAATGTTAATGATTATTTAATCTAAATAACTTTTATAACTGGAATGCTAAACTTCAAAACTAATAACAAATATTCTTATTTATTTTTAATAAAAACTTACAGATCATTTTATTAAATAATTTATTACTTAATTATTCCGACTTATTTATAATATCTTATTATTATTCTTTAGACATTAGAATGGATTATACAGTAGTTATTTTAGAATACATTTAATACTATTTATCAATTCACAATTATTTTTTTGACATTTTCTTAGGTTAAATTATTACCTAATATCCTTTATTAAACCAACTGACACTATTAAAATATTTAGATTATCCTATTTTAATAATTCCATTTTTATCATCATTATTTTTTTTAAATCCAAAATTTTAAACAAAAGATTAAGCTAAGATAACCTTGATTACCTCTTGGAACTAAGTGACATTTCAGTTAGGTACAATATTAAATATAATATTGTAGCATAAAATGTTTTACCAGTTTTATATTAAGTCATATTGTTTTTTAAATCCTCAACATGAATCAAGATGAGTAGATAGGTGGCAGCTACTATGGTTCCTGGATGTATTAATTCAAATTTAAAGGCAACAAATATTGTATAATCTGCATATTTTTTGTATCTTTGTTCACAAATACTGCTGAAACATAAATGTAACAATTTTATTATGAGGGGTGACAATTATACCTATTAGTTTTAAATATATATTTTAAAGGATATATTGTAGAGATGAAAATCCTAAATAAAGCAACTTATTAAAAACTTATATTAAAAGAAAACTATTATTAAAACCACCTTAAGGAAGTGGCAAGCTAGATTGTGAGTTTTATAAAGAATAGTTTTTGAGCAACAGGTAACCATATTTATAAAAGAAGAATTAAAAATACATTTTAGCCATTTGCTAAAGTATAGTTACTAAAAGTTAAAGCCAACTTGAAGATTAGTTCAGCTGAAGTTAAAACTACCACCTCTTGATATAAATATTGGATACTAATCAGGAATGTTAAGAGGCTATTTTAACATTAGAAAAATATTTTTTTAATATACATCTCATTTCAAACATTATAAACCTATGTTGAAGCCATTAAGGTCTATATGATAATTTTACAAAGACATATAGAAGTTTGCATACCATCAATATTATATTATTCTGTATATAAAAACTCATATGAAAAAAATATTATAGGTTTAATTAAAAAATAGTTAGAACTCAGGAATTGTCAATTAATAATAACTGATATTTTTTTGGTAACTTCAGAGATTAGAGGTTATTTCTATATACAAACATATTATCTCACTTTTATTCTTTATTATCATACAATCCATGGAAATATTCCATTCAATTTAATAGCTCATATAAGGCATATTCCATCTGGCTGATAAATTAATTTAATTCTAAATTGCCAGCAACGTTGATAAAGATATGCTTATAAACATCAGACCTCCCAAGAATAAATGGATTCACTTCTTTAGAACTCATTTTATTTTTGATCCTTTGTTCAATATTTAGAGTGCATTTAAAACATAGCATGGTGGCATGTGGTTTACTTATTTAGTTTACATATATATATTGAGCTATGTTTAATTTAAAGTTTATATATATATATATATATATATATATATATATATATATATATATATATATATATATATATATATATATATATATATATATATATATATAAGACATATTTTCCAAGTTCATCTATGTTAAAAATTTAAATATTTATATACCACCAACATTTTGATTTGATCACACAAGTCATCTGGGTGATAAAAGGTAGAAAAATGGTTGCAGAGGCACTACAATCACTGATTTGAAAAAAAAAATTAAAGTTCCAGCAATATCGAAAATGTTAAATTAAGAATGTTTTTTAGAAAAATATTTCCAAATAGGAGGAAGTTTGCATGCATCATCTTCTTATTGATACAATCTGGTCTTTTAAGTATCTCAATGGCTTCTCTAATTTTCCACTGGTAAGATGATCACATTTGGATATGATCCTGATACTAGAAAAATCAATTTTATGACCTGAATCTATAATGTAAAGTAAGAGTGTTGATGATGATGAGTGTTGTTTCATTGTATTAGCATATTCATCTCTCCTAATATTGATGTAATGATTACTCATATCTATACCATACTATAGATTCAGGTCATGAAATTGATTTTTCTAGTACCAGGATCATATACAGATGTGATAATCTCTGCAAAAATCAAAGATTTCATTGAGGTATTTAAAAGGCCAGATTGTATCAATAAGTGAGATGATACATACAAACTTCCTCCTATTTGGAAAGATTTTTTTAAAAAAACATTTTTAATTTAACATTTTTGCTATTGGTGGAGATTTAACATTTTTTTCAAATCAGTGATTATATTGCCTCTACAACCATCTTTCTATCTTTTATCTCCCAGTAGATGACTTGTGTGATCAAGTTAAAATGTCATTATATAAATATTCAAATTTTTAACACAAATGAATCCACAAAATATATCTTTTATATATGCATCTCGTGAAAATCTTCATATATATATATATACATGCTTTCATGGTTTGCATATATAAAAAAACATATTTTATGAGTTCATTCATGTAAGCTTTTAATTTAAAAATTCCAACATTATGATTGTGGGATCAAGTCAAAACGTTGGAGTTTTTTTTTAAATTAAAAGCTTACATGGATGAGCCCACAAAATATGTTATTTATATATAAGCACATATTGTACTGGTATAAAATGAATGAAGTTTTATTATCAGGAGCTTCTATGAATTTAGGCTTTTCAAAATTTATATCAGTACAAACTAGTAAATATCATACTTAATTTACTTAATGGCTCATCATGTCTGGAACAAAAATCTATAATAGTATAAATGAATGAAAATTATTATGTACAACTAAGTAAGCTAAAAAAATTTGTATATGTATAAATATGATTAACTTAGTAAACAGATTATTATATTAGAACACCAACATCTATATTGTTAAAAGTAGGCCTATTTACCATAAACTAAATAAATAACTTATTCTGTTTGAGCGTTAAGAACAATTTATTATCAAAATATAATAACATGAAATATATAAAAATAATAGTCAAAGAATATAAATTATAAAGCACAAATAAATTGAGTACTAGTGTATTTAATTTTAACAACCAATAAATGTTTATTGAAGCATTAGCTTAACTTATATAATTAATGAAATGTAAATAAGAAAATTTGTAAAATAAGATCACAAATTATTAAGATATATAGATACTTGGTTATCCTTAGCTAACTAAATAAATTAATGTATTTTTTGTAAAATGTAATTATGTAAAGCCTCTTTAAATTAATACCACAATATAATATATTTAATAAACTTAAAACAATCATGGTATTCAAATTTTAATCAATAAAACAATAATTTTTTAATAAAAATAAAATAATATATCGATTAATTGATATATAAATTGATTTAATAGTATCTATAGTGTTAAAATTCTTAACTTGTATAACTGTAAATGATGCAAAGACAATAATTGCACTATTAACCAAAAAGAAAATATTAATGTGTATCATTACTAATATATATATATATGTGTGTGTGTGTGTGTGTGTGTGTGTGTGTAATATTGTTCAGGGTTAAATATGGTTTGTAAGCAATCATTAAAAGCCAGTCAACACTTAGACAATCTCAATATCAGTAACAAATCAATATTTTCAAACTGTTGTTAAGCAACATCTTTTTAACACCTTTACTGTTAAAAGAGGTTGCCTTTATAACAATTTGAAATTGTTGGTTGTTTTTGTAATTGGGATTGTCTAAATGTTGACTGGCTTTTAATGATATATATATAAATAAATGACTAAATCTGTTTTAGTATTCCCAATGCTATTATCACCATAAATAAAAAGTGATAATTTTAAATACAACTGTTTTACAATGCTACATTAATTATTTATATTAAATATGAATGGTTTAATTATACTTTTATTATATTACTCTTCAAAACTAGATTAAATAACAAAACAAACAAAAACATATTTTTATATGTTATATAAAATTATAGTTAAATTTGAATAAAAAGTTTTTTTTCAAATTTTATTTTAAATTTATCTAATTTTCTCTATGGTTAATTTTATTTATATATTACACATAATCATACATACTCTAAACTGAACAAGTATATAAACAGATAACTAACTAGTTATAACAAATAAAATATACAACCTGAATAATGTCCAAAGATTTTTCTATATCTATTAAATGAATTGTTTATATAAATACATTTTAAAATATATAAGAACAATGTTCTGATATTGTCATAGTTCAAAATCCTAGTGCTTCTGATCAATCTCGATGCAAAAATGTCCTTGATGCAAAATATATTTAATGTTTCTCTAAATAACAAAGACATATTTCACAATTATAATTTCATAAAATTATTGAAGTAAGCATTCTTTGATAATATATTCATAGAAAATCCAGGCAATATTGGTATTTTCATTGTTATATAAAAATAAGCATTACTAATCCTCTTAAATGAGATACATCTTTTTAGTAATTCAAATTATTATCCATTTTTGTTCATTGTTCATTTATTTGTTAATCTTTAGCATGTTTTTTTATGAGTTGACTCATGGCCGCTTGAAGTCACTGAAATTCCGTCATTGTTAATGCTACGGTAAAGATTTTACCATCATTTGAAAGATTATATAAAGTTCTATAAGATGCTGCCCTCGTTTGAATTACTTTACAAGTAAAAAATCAATAAAACTGTCATTAAATGTCAAAAAAAGAAGAAAGCTTGATGGTGATTGGCTGTTAGCCATCAAGGACAAAGAAAAATGCCTAAAGAAAGAAAAATGCTATGATTTTCATTTCGAAAATGATAAATGTTTTAGACCATTTTAGAAGTATTTTTTGACAAATTGTAAATTATTTTGATAAAATATGCTAAAAATAAAATTACTTTAGAAAAATATTTAAGATTTTAGCAAAAAAAATATTTATTTTTCCGTAACGTAAAACTGAGAAAGAAATTATTTATGTCAGCAACTCTTTTTAATTTGTTACTAACTTTCACTTTTAAATTTGCCACTATTGAATATTTCTAAAATAAATAAATAGAAATTTATTTTTGAAAAAACTTTCGTTAATTTTCATAACCTGACAAATTATTAATATACTTTTTACAAATGAATCTAAAGTGAATATAATATTAAAAGATGAATATATTTTGACAGTTGAGTTTGTGACTTGACCAATTAAAAGTTTACACTTTTACCTCACTTGGCCAATAAAGTACCGGTTGCTTAAAAGGTTAAAGGCACTCATTAATTCGAATATAAAATGTATTTTTTCCATATTTTAGACCCATAAAAGAGGGGTGGATCTTAAATTGTGAATAAAATTTTTTAACAACTTATTTTTTCAGATCTTTGCTTTATGCTATATATGCACATAGTATTATAATTGTTGACCTGAGTAAAATAGCATGTTAAATATTTTTAATCAAAAAAAGGTTTTACCATTATTTTGTTGAGAAACTGTTCTGAATAACTTTTAGAATTTTTTTACAACTGATAAATTAATGCAATAATGAGAGACATGCCTTCACTCTCTTGTTCTTCTTGATGCAAGAGAGTGCTTGTCAATAATTTTGACACTTCCAATATCTTTGTTTTTATTTCAAAAAGAAAACATGTTTTAATTTTTTTTTTACACATTTATAATTTTTTTCAAAAAATATTTCTAAAAATATAAATTATTTTAGAAGAATGATTTAGATTTTAATAGAAAAAATACTTTTATATGAAAGCAAATTAAGAAAGAAATTAATCATGTATGACTACGTTTGTAATTGCATGACAAAGTATATTTTATGTTGACCACTATAGATTTTTTTTGTGTCAACTATAAAGATAAATTTATTTTTAAAATACTTTTGTTTATTTTAATAATCTGACAAAATATTAATTTGCAATTTTAAAAAGATTTTAATCAAAAGCAGAAAGATTTATAAGTAATATTAAATATCAATATATTTTAAAATCTTTTTTTCTTTGAAAAAAAAGTTACAGTTTTTACATTAAAAAAAGACTCTGTAATGCAAGCAATATACAAATAATTTTCAGTAAGTTTTGCAGTCTTGAAAAGATATATCTGTAAAAATTGCCACATTTTTTTTTGTTAAATGTTGGATTACTAATGATTTAAATGGCCTGAAAATGATGCATTGTGTACAATAATGAAGATGAGAATTCATATTTTGTAAGTGAAGATATAAAAAAAGAAAGCATGCCTGAAGAAGATTCACAATAAAATAGATAAACTAATTATATTTATAGCAGTCCTTATTTAAAAAAAATAAAAATGTTGGTTATTTTTGAATAAAATCATTAAAGTTTTTTTTCAAATTGTCTGGACTTAAAATTCTTCTATGTCTTAAATTTAGGGGTGTCTTATATTCCAAGTAATATAATATATATATATTTTAAAATTCCATCACATAGAACATTACATATTTTCTCTAGTTTTATTATATAAATATTTCAAGACAATTTTATTTTGAGCTATTATAAATCTCCCAAAAGACCATGTCTCTCAAAAACAATATATATATATATATATATATATATATATATATATATATATATATATATATATGTTTATGAAGGGTTTGGTTGGGTTATATATTTTATATATTTTTTTTTGGGTTTATTTTTTTTATAAAATTTTTTATTTCATTTTTTTGGTGTTTGCGTTGGCGCACCACCCCCCCCTAATGTTTAAGAAGGGGGGGAAGGGGGTTGTGGGGGGGGTTTCAATTTAGGGTTTAAATTTAAAAAAATAATACCCCTTATAAAAAAAATTGTTTTTTTAAGAAATTTTTTTATATATATTTTTTATTATGGGGAGGTTTGTGTGTTTTCTCCTTTTTCTTTTTTTTAGATTTTTTTTTTTTTTTCTGATTTTCTTTTGTTTGTGTTTTTTTGTGTGGTTTTACTTTTGGGGATAGATAGATTTTGGAGATAATTTATTTTTTGTGTGGGTGGGTATGGAGGGGATGGTGGGTGTTGTGTGGTGGTGGTGGGATGTTTTTCTTTTTCCTCTCTTTCCTTATTATTACTGATTCTCATTTTACATTTTTTTTATTGGTTTTATTAAAATTTTTATTTTAATTATTTTTTTTTTTGTTGTTGTTTTTTAGTTTTTTATTTTTTTATTTATTGGTGGGGCTCTTGCCTTTTTTCGCCTTTTTGTTTGTTTGTTGATGGTTGGGGTGGGGAAGGGGGAGGAAATGTTAAAAAATTGATATTAAAAATTAATAATTAAAAAAAAGATATAAAATTTATTTATTATTAAATATATATATATCTAGCCATCTATTACTAGATTTCAAATTCACTACCAATTTTTATATATAATATCTTTCAAAGTTTGCTTATTAAAAATACAGAATAAAAGAGAGAGCTCAATTTTAAAACAGGGACATTTTATATAATTTTTCCAATGACAAAATACTGGTGTTACTAACCAGTCAATTTTACTACTTTTACTATAAAGAGTCACTATTTCATTTAGTACAATTATTTGATATACATCAGCATCTCTGAACAAAATGTTTTTATTTTAAACTTTTAAAATAAATATTTTAAAATAAAATATTAACAAAATGAATTTACTTTTTTTTAAATCACAGCTTTTAAAAATAAATAAATAAATGTCTTTTGTGTACTTATTTATTTATCATAACATATTATACAATAATTAAATAAAATAATATTATTTTTAAATATATATAATCTGTAAGTTTATTTTAACTAACCAAACAAATGCACATGTATAACTGCATAAGTGCATGATACAATAATTTACTATTTGTTGTCTATGTTTATGTTTTGATGGTATAATGGATGCAATAATATAGGAAATAAATAAATAAAATATTAATTAAATAAATTTACTGGCATATATTTTAATTTATACAATCATTCTATAGCAAAATATTAACTTAATTGCAACAAACGGTCTATTTATTATATTGCTTATTAAAAAAAAACAAAAACAAAACATGAACATCATTATTTTATATTCTGATGTATTCTTAAACATTATATCATTAATATACATCATTTGATTGCTTCAAAATAATTAATAACAAATCATTGATTGATTATTTTTTTAGGAATATAATAATTCCAATTTTGAACATAACCAAAGATGATACAAAATATGCAAATTTTTTGATTACTTTAATTGAATAAAATCATGCATGATTAAAAACCACATATATTTTTATTGGTATATTTTATTGAGGCAAATAATTAATATGGTACTTTCTTAATTGCTACTAATCTTTACAATGTGAGTTTTTTAATATTTTGTGTTTAATAAATTTAATTTCACTTTCTTCCAATATGTATCCTATAGAACAGTATTTTCATTTTTCTAACATGTCAAAATCATACTGTGCCTCAATTAACATTTTAGAACTCTATCTAAAAAACAATTATTCATATAATAGATTAAAATATTAATAAAAAGTTAGTTTTGTAAGTTGGTGATTTTTTCAATCCGAGACTTAGCTTATGAGTTTTACTATTTGGGATATTATGGTCAATATTTTATATTTATCTATATTTATGAAAAAATTAAATCAAAAATTTTCTCACAATCCCATGTACACACCCCTTCTCATAAGTATTATTGGATGTCTTAAATAAATTATAAGATAGCTGAAAAAAAGTAATATCCTTTTGAAAGTCATATAACAACTTCATTAACCACCATTATTTGAAATAAAAATTAAATTTCCCTTTTTTTAATTACTTTAAGAAATAAAATATTCTTTTTTTCAATTAATGGTCAACACATTTTTGCTCATATTAAACATATAAATGCATTAAATCTATACAAATATTTTTATATAATATAAACTACATTTACAAATATACCTACCATACTCCACAAATTAAAAGAATATAATTAAAAATAGATGGGTGATATCTAATTTTCTCTATCAGTCTGTTTATGATTATGAATAGACTGTAATTGTAGATTGAGTTTGGTTTCTCAGGAGGGATTTTTTTTAGACTATTTATAATTTTGCTCTTTAAAATAATGAGGCGAGGGAGTAACTTTATAGACTTAGAATGATGTGATATTTGTTAATAGTAATGTCTGTCTAGCAATATAAATTGGTACATTTATTATATATGGCTTGCTTTATAAATTTATTAAAATTATTAGCAATTCACTTCCTTTGTAAGTTGAAAATAAAAAGTAGTCTTATAAATTGAAAATAAAAAGATTGTCCACTTTACCATTACAATGGATGTTGCTTTTACAGTGTCTCAGTTATTGTCTAGTTATAATTATGAACATAAAAATAAAAAAGGGTATACCGATTTTATCTATTTGTCATTATGCTCTAAAATACTAGAATATATGATGTTATTTGTGTGTATATTTATTTAGCAGGATGTTATTAATATTTATTCACTAGTATATACATTTAATCTAGATCAATGAAAAATGTTTATTAATGATTGTGTGAATCCTAAAATTGATTGTGTGAATCCTAAAATTAATTTAAAACATAATCATCCCAATGAAATATTTTATTTACTAATATTTCATTACATGATTTATTATGAATGCATTTCATGTGTGGTAATTTTTTTTACCTAAAAGCATGTTGTTCATATGGGCATTTGTCCATAAATAAGTTAGGGGTATATTATTTTTAATATTTTAATATCAAAATTTTTGATCTTTAAAAAGAATTTAAGAGCAAGTTGAAATTATTAGATATAATTATGAAACTATTTTATTGCTCAGGGTTTTTGATTTTTGGAAATGACATTATTAGTTACATTAGAAGGAATAACCATTTAGGGATTCCACTTTCTTCTAATTTCTTTTTCATAAATTATTGAAAATATGTTATACTGTAATTCTAATTTTTTATTCATTAAAGTTCTTTTTCTTATTTTTTTAGTTATTGATAAATATTATTGCACTTTCATTTTTGATCACCAATGAGGGTTTTTTCTTCAATAATTTCAGCTAAAAGAATAAGTTTTAAAATATAGCTTCTGATATGTCTATTATATTAGTTTTTGCTATGGTTATTTTTCAAAGTGCATTAACTTTAAACTGTATTCTTTGTCTTGTTGTTTGACAGTAATTGTTTTACAAGTTCAAAATGGGATATTGTAACCTTGCATATGTTATTTGATTTTGGATCAAACTAATAAGTTATACAAGTACAAGATTTATCATTCCTTATTTTAATTTTAAGAATCAACTGCATTCATCATCACAATTTTATTTGCTAACTTAATAAAAGTAATTCATGTAAAAGGAAACTATATATAGAACACTAATAAATTAGTTATAGATATTCAAATTAATATAATTCAAAATTATAGGCATTTAAAAATAAAATTCTCCCCCCCCCCATAATATATAGAATTAAATTTGTACAAATAATTTCTTATTTGAATTATCAGGCTCAAAATAGAATCATGTCCCAAATTAAGCACAGTCATTAGACGTTGGTTTATATAAAATAATTTGTAAGCATAGGTGATTCACCTATGCTTTTAATACTTATTTGTGAGTGAAGGCAAGCTAATTAATACATATAGTGTATGTCTGATAGATTGATTTCCTGTCACATGATTTATACATATATATTGCTAATACATTAATTACAGAAATAGCCAATTCTGACCATGTTAGATATTACAATCTTATTAAAATAAATAAACAGGATGGGAAAAGAAGAATAATTATTTCTTTCATATAATAATTATTAATTTATTTACATTCATTAAGCATAATATGAGAATTTCAAACATTTTTTAAATAATAAGAATATTAGTATTTGTAGTTTAAGGATAATTGTAAAAGAGAAAGAAAACTATAAAAAAATTGTAATAAGAGAGGTAAATAAAAAAATTTATTTAATGGTTATCTGTTTTTAAAAGAAAAGAAGGAAGAGATAAGTTTTTAACTTTTTGTTAGTAAGTACTGTTTAAACTTATTTAATTTTTTTTTTCAATTTTCTCTTTATCTCTCTAAAAACAGTAATGTATTTTTAAAATCAAAGTATAATTTATATTGTTTTTGATAATTAAAAAATAACTACAGATAATTTTTCAATAATTAGAGTATAATTGGAATTTTTAATTAAAAAAAATAATAATATTTTATAAAAAATAGAATTGATTAGTCAGGGTTTAGCATTGTAATGTCTGAGATAATATAAGTTTATTCCAATAATAAAATAAGTGGGTATTTTAAAGCAAGAGATTTCAGTATGTAGACTAGTCAAACAGTCACTGTTGATTTAGTCTTTGAAAGATGAAGAGGAGTAAGAATTCAGCAGTCAAGAGATTAGTGAAAAGTTAAATTTTTAACCTGAAGTAAGACTAACTTTAATATTAGTTTTTAAACAAATATTTTTTAAAATGGATTCGAAAAAAAAACCCATATGCCAATGCTATGATCACTATAAGAAGATGTCAAATAAGAAGGCTACCCTTAGAAAAAATCTACAACAAGTCTGGAGTCCATTCTAAAGCATTACTGCCTCAACCAATGTGAAACCTGATGTTCAAATTATTATTTTAAAAAATAAATAAATTCAGCTTATACTAACTAAAAAATATTTATATTTTAAAACTGATAAATTTAACAGTGTTTACCCATTCTCAAAATCTGTGCTAATTTTAGAATTTAACATTATAAGAATCAATTAAAAACTTAAAATTACAAGTAATTAGATAAATTCAACTTTTTATAACTCATTCTAGAAATTCTTATTCTAATTTTAATGTGAACACTTGAAAAAACAAGAAGAAAAACTAGCAGAAAAAAACTGCATGTTATAATTACCAAAATAGAATTAACAGAATGAAACCCTGGTAAAGGAAAATATAATTGATGTGTACACATTCATTTCCATGTTTTTGTTTATATAACTACATTTGTAGCATCTTGTGAAAAAATAAATTTAACTGTGTTTCTTTATCCAGGAAATTTATGTTTATTTGAAAATTAGTGTTATAAGCATCATCTGAAAACTTGAAGCTATAACAAGAAATCACAGATAAATTTATCTTATTGATAACACAGCCAGGAAATTATTATTTTAATTTTAATGTGAACATTTGCTGAAAGAAGAAGAAAAAGCTAACATGAAAATAACTGAAAGTTATAACTGCAAAAAAAAAAAAAAAATAAAAAAAAAAAACCATAATCAAATAAGAAATAGTTGGTGTGCACACCATCATTTAACACCAAATAATAATTATTAGTAATGAATAATTTTGATTTAATGTTTTTTGTTTGAAACTTTGTTTTTATTTTTTTTTTCCTCTTCAAAATTTCTAAAAAAGTATATAACCTATCCATTTTATAAAAAAAAAAAAAACGAAAAAAAAAAAAAAAATTAATCTTAATTTTTTTATTATATTTTTCTATAAAATGTTATTTTCCAATTTTAAATATTGAAAAGAGAAATAATGTCGTTTAAAGTAAAAGATAATTAATTTAAATAGTAAGGGTCAATAATAAAGTGATATTTGCTATATAAAATATGTTTTATAAAAATATGTTAGATTTTTAATTATCATATTGTCATATTTTTTTTAATTTATTAATTTATTAGTTAATTCATTAAATAATTGTTTAAAAATAATAATGTTAACATTTTTATTCCTCCAGCTATATGTTTTATAAATTGACAATGCTCACGCTTAATTTCATTATAGCATTGTGGTTTAGGGATTTGAAAATTTTCACAGTAAAACTAATCATATTAACATAATCTTATAAATTTATGATTTCTTTTGTTCACAGATATGATCTTTATAACACTTGTAATCTTGAGCTGCTAGCCCTAGAGCATTAATAATTAATTAATATGCATACAGAGATACATGTTTGTGTTTGGATATCTAGATGAATCTCTGGATGACACAAATATCAAGATCACTTTTAAAGTCCATTCACTACATTTTCCATACAGATTTGACATTATACAGACTTTCAAGTTTCCCTCATTCATTCAATGTTCAGGTATATAAAATATACTTGGATTTAAAAAAAAGATTTAAAATTAGTAATATTTGAAATACAAGCATAATTCATATACATGGAGTTTTAAATGTAATTATAAAAGATTTGTTCCCAGCTATCAAGATCCCTTCAGTGTATAGATAAAAAGAGTTTGAAAGTCTGTGTTCATATCCCTTACATTAAATTTGAAATTGATTTATAATTGGCCTATTCAATCATGGTACAATATGACTAGAACATTGATGATAATCAGCATGTATCAAGATCACAGAATTATTTTTATAACTGATCTTTTAGCACTTAATTATGTGCATCCAAATGATTATTTTATACTTTGCCCTAAGTTTGGCAGTGGCTATATAATAGGCCTAAAATTTTAATACATTTTTTAAAAATTTAGTTGCAAGAAATAACTGTTAATTATTCATGCTCAATGCTGATGATATAATTTATTATTATAACTATTTACCTTATTCTATGCTGATGTCCTTTTTATATTTATACTTGTGGATGATGATGCGATCTTATCTACCCATCTTACTCTTTAATCTAATCCATTACAATATATATATATATATATATATATATATATATATATATATATATATATATATATATATATATATATTATATCACACACACAATGCTTTTAGCTGATATATAACAAAAAAGTCAAGTATATATATGAGAGTTAATTTGCTTTTTTTCAAATTTAAGATGATATCAAGAAATAGATAAAGTTAAAATAGCACTTAAACATCATATTTCCTTTTGTTATCTTAAATTTTAAGAGTAACATATATGTATACACATACAAAGAAACAAATCATATTAATTAAAAACTTTGGAATATAACATCTTTAGAACAGATGTTATTTCAAGTTGTATGCACTTCTCTAATTTTCTACATTCATCAAAAAAAAAAAAAATCTTCAGTTCAGAATATTTATTTTGTTTGCTAAAAATATGTCTGTAGTATTTATGAGACTTTAACAACATTGTTAATTGCGATGCAACTCTCTTGTTATAAATGTGTTAATATAGGTGGAAATAAATTTTACATATCATCATTCAGTATTTTTGTTGTTGTTGTTATTTAGTAAAAGAAAAAAAACTTTATTAAAAAACTTAAAAAAAATTGTTAAAATGTTTTTCTTATAAAGAATATATTTATGGTGCGTGTATTGATTGGTATACTTAAAATGTGATTAGATTTGTGTGACTGTTGAAACAGATTCTTTTGGTCAAAGGAAGTAAATATATTTTTCAACTTTGTTCGTGTGTGTGTGGGTGTGTGTATTTAGCTTATTCTTACTATCGTCATCTTGGTTGTAAAGATTGTTCAATAGCTTTACGATATATGCTGGTAATAGTAACTATTTTGCAGTTTATCATCAATTATGTGATTTAGCCATTAATTTATTCAACACATTTTTAAAAAAAATCATGTTGTAAGAGGGATTACTGTAAAGATTGATTTGATGATTTTATTTTTAATTCTGTACTTTAAAAAGCTTTACATATATGTGAAAGCTTTCCCGCTTCATCCGTTTATTGTGGCAGTATTTTAATAATCATTCTAATTACTCTTTGACAATATGTATGATAGCTAGAGATGATCTTACTGGTAAATACATTTTATACTGTGGTATTAAGGAGCTGCTTTTAATTATTGTACCTGAAGTGAATTAAAATATTCATTTTTTTTAATTTACTGTGTGATAATTTTCATTCTTTCAAAATGAACTTTGCATTGATCCTATAAATTTCATGAGAAAATGAGTTCATAAACTTTAATAAAGCATTTCCACTTTGATAATTGATGTTAAAAATTGCTTTAGTGTTATGATATCTTAGGATAAAATTTTAAAATTATTCCTTTAAAACAAGGAATAAATAAATTAAGTATAGATGCTATCTTTTTAAATTTTAACTTTAAATATAGTTTTGATATTTGATAAGATGATTAATTTCTAGTAGTACAAAGTTAAGATTTTTTTGGGATAAAAGTACATTGCTTCTCAACCAAATTGCATATGATGATGATGACAGGGCTCTTATAAAATTATTACTATCAATTCATTATCTCACCGTCCAATATTATTACTGACAAAAACTCTTTCAATAAGAAGGTATTTACTGTTTGAAAATCTTATCATCATTATACCAGCTTAATTGTTTTAAATATTCTAATGGTAAAAGTCTATTTTAATTATAAAAATACCCATAATTGTTTAACTCATTGAACATTTATTTGTATATAAAAATGTAAGATATTAAATTAAAAAAAATGGCTGTATTACTTAGAATTTCATAAGATGTTCTGGCACCAGAATAATATATCTGGAATGTGGTTCATGTGCATTGACCTTCAGAATGGGACATTCTACAGCTACACCAAAGTACACAGGATATGTACTGAAATTCAAAAATGCAATTAATATGATCTACTAAAATTGATATAAAAACTTGAGTATTAAAAAGAATAAAAAAATCTTTAGACAAATGTTGCAACAAAATCATTTAAAAGAAATTTTTAGAGATTTTTTTCATTAACAGACAAATTGTTACCAGAAAACATTTTTGAGGCTTTAGGAAATCAAAAATCATTAGCACCATGGTTTGGATTGTCAAGAAAATGTAAAAAAGTTTCATGATCAAAAGTGTGATTTATATTTTGACTTTATTGAATTGCGAATAGTTGATTTATTAAACTAAACATATATATATATATATTGTATTTGAAATCAACATTGTGTTCACTTAAAATTATTTACAGTATAAAAAAATAGATCTCAATGGAGGTATGAGATAAAATGATATTACTTCTGTTTGTAATTGTTAAAGATTTGAAATAAAACCTTTGAGTTAAAGAGAATTATGTAATTTTTTTTGATTTTTATGGCAGTACATTTTTGAACAATTTATTATTGTCCCAAAATATAATATAAACTTGATGATGTAAGAATTTTTACCTTATACTATTTATAATGAAAAATAAAATAAATCATCTTGGTGTTTTAGGTTTATAGTAACCTGATAATTGTGATATTATAGTCAAATTATAAATTACAAAATAATATGATATAATGTAAACCATTAATCATCACATGATCACTGATGAAGGCCACAAGCCAGAAACTAGTCTGGGGATATTGGATGAGTAGGCATTAGATAGGGATTTTATGCACAAGCCTTCTGGCATCCATTGATTACTCTGTTTAGCACAGGTGGCAATACTGTATGGAGAGTTTTGCTCTGTTTATGATATAATGTAGTTGGAAAATTTCAGACTTGCAAGCTAAGGTTTTATGGGTTAAGGTCAGCTATATACTTCCATGATTAAACCCATATAATCAACCAAGATACAATTCATCAAACTTTGAATTAGTAATTAATATTGAAAAAACTAAAGTTTTTTTTAAAGGACATACTCCAAAAAAGTTTGAGCTGAGTCAGGGCATTATGAAAAATATTCACTGTTTAGATATATTCTCATTTAATAACACTGAGTTAACATTGGTAAATTTTGGCCAGAATTATAGTTCAAAAGTAATTAACTAATTGTGCCAGGAAAAAAATAAATATATATAGTTTATAAAATATGCAAATTATTACAATAAAAAATGTAAATTATAAAATTCAGATGTTCCGGTTTTTTTTGACCAAGTGACACAAGACTTTTTCCTGTTAATTCAATTCAGGTTTTTTGCAATAACCCATGTCTAATTAAACATTAACTTATCATTATCCCTCTCTATAGATGGTCTTAATGTTAGAAGGGAAAATGATGTATTCTGTAGTAAGCTCATGATCTAGGAAAATTGACTTTTGTTTATCAGGTTTGTTTAGCTTTTTTATAAAGATAGGAGTGCTGGCAACTCTTGTATATTTCTCACTGCAATAATTTGCATATTTTATAAACTGTATATTCATTATGCTCTTAGCACAGTTAGTTAATTAATTTTGCATTATGATTCTGGCAAGACTTTTCTGAAAGTTATCTCAGTGTTATTAAATGAGAATATATCTCATTAGTATATGAAAAAAATTCATCTTAAATAATTACATTTTCAAACTGATATAATAAAGGTTTTCAAGGTAGTCATGCTTAATAATTTAAAAATGAATAATTAATGTATATAACACCTTTTTATATGAGAAAGTAGACTTGGTAGTTAAATCCCAATAGAAATAGCCCTTTGTCATTGCTGCCTTTAATAAATTAAATATATTTTATCATAGGAATAAAATTACCTCAATTAAATTAGTTATACTTGAGACTCTTGTTTTGTCCAATTTATTCTACAAGAGTAAGATATGGATTCTTATTGGTTAAGCATAAAGACAAGAAAAATATTTTATTTAAAAATGTTCTAAAACTATGATATTAAGATAAGATAAATCAATATTATTAAGCTTGATAGAGATGGTGTCATTAAAACTACTATCATAAATACATATCACAATTTGATTAGAAATAAAAGTAAATGAATGGTATTAATCAATGTTGTACTTTAGTGAAGTTGAGTATGTTTTCTATAAAAGAATTGTTGTATTGAATTCGATTCAAAAAGTAAAATGTGTTACTGAAATTAAAAGAGATATAAATATTATGAATAACATTATATGCTGCAAAATAAAAATAAACATACGATTATGTGATATTCATGAAGATATTTTTTTAATGATGGATTTAAAAAGTTAGTGATAAGGTTTTATTATTTCCTTTTTACTTTGTTTCTTAGAATTAGAATGACGTTTGTCAGTGAATGATTGCTGCTAAGTATTGTGAATAAGCATGTTTTCTAAATTAATTTATTAAATATAAGGTACAAGAGTTCATTAATATCTTTTAAATTGAAAAACATATTACAATTACTTTTTTAATAAAAAAATATACCCAGTCAATCGAGAATGCATATGTAGCAGAACAATTGCATTTACCATTTATAACAAACAGTATTCTCCCTAATAATTTAAATGCAAATTAAAACGATTACTTTAGAAAATTGTAAATATTTTTTTTATAAATGTTATATGGAAATATGTGAGTTAATGATATTGTCATTATAATATATATCATTAAAATCAGTCAACCTTTAGACAATCCCAATATCAATAACAATCAAAAATCTTCAATTTAACACACACACACACACACATATATATATATATATGATGAAAAAAGCTTTATGTAATTAAAAATACATACGAATACTAGTTTAAAAATTACTGCATTATTTATATATATTGTTTTTTTCTTTCTTATTAGTATTTAGGACTATATTAAATTCTTATTATACCAGAAAAGTTTAATTTTATTACTACTGGATAGCGCTTAAATAATTAGAAGATAAAATAAAGAATAATTAAAAGTAAATTTAATAATCCAAATTAAAAATTAAATTAAAATATATTTTAAAATAAAAATATAATGTCTAATTACTTTAAATCACTTAATTAAAATTCAATTTACGTTGTTATTTTAAATAGATTTAGTTTATAAATTCAATAAAATCTAATTAGAATTTTTACAAATATACGAACGTTAAAATCATTTTTTCCTACACATTATATATATATATAATTCAAATCAAATGTGATTTCTATTATTATTTTAAAATACATACTCTAATAGTTGTCAATAGATATAAATAATAGTTTTTATATAATAGCTGTATAAGATTATATTATTAACAAAAAAATCAATTTGTTTAATATTTAAAAATGAAATTTACATAAGAAGTCTGAAATAATTGGTCACTTCATTGAAATAAATCTAATTTTAACATTTTATTTAACTAAATAAAATATATAAAAAATACTTATATATTTTAATTTTATTTTTTTTCTGTATTATATTGTATTAGTATTGATAAGTGTTTTGTCTCATAAAATAAAATATACATTTATAAATTAAACACACAAAAAAAAAAAAACAAGTGAAAAATAACTAAAAAAATATTCAAAAAATATTAATTATTAGTGAGTAACCTAAAGGCTTTGTAAAATCATTATAAACAGAAAATCAATACAAAATAAAAATCCACTGAAATGGAAAACCTAACGCATAATTAAAAAAAAAGAATAGCACACTTCATTATTTATTACATAAATTCAAAGATGATGCGTTTTAAAGAAAACTTCAAAGTACGTATTGGAATGATGTGCTTAACATAAAACAGTCACTAAATATAAGTATAATAATTCACATGCTCTAAATATTCAATTTTTTTTCTTTGTTTTCTTTTTAACTTTGTACCTGTCTATCAATTTACTTACCTTTTTTATATGTGTGTATCTATCTATCTATCTATCTATCTATCTATCTATCTATCTATCTATCTATCTATCTATCTATCTATCTATCTATCTATCTATCTATCTATCTATCTATCTATCTATCTATCTATCTATCTATCTATCTATCTATCTATCTATCTATCTATCTATCTATCTATCTATCTATCTATCTATCTATCTATCTATCTATCTATCTATCTATCTATCTATTATAACACATTCGTATGAGTGTGTGTGTGTGTTATATAAAACATTTAGTGTATATATTTTTTATAATAAATGAGAAAGGCCTGTTCGTTTAATAAATAAAAGTGAAGATATTTTTAAAATAAATAAGTCTGTTAGAAAATAATAAAAAGTATCCTAATTTCAAATTAATAAATAAAATAAAGAAATTTTAACAAAAGAAAAAATATAATTAAATCATATAGTAATGTAGAATTTTAGATTTACTATTTTAAAAGTCAGCTCTCTGTTCTTTTAACTAAAAAAAAAACAAAAATTCCAAAATGTTAAAATGGAAATGAAGACAAAAAAAAAAAAAAATGTAACTTTAAAGAATAAACTAAATGATTGTACAAATTTATTATTGCAATGGTCATATTTGTACATTCACGCAACAAAATCCAAAGTTCTGGCAAATTATACCAAGGCTGATCTAGATGAGGGGTTGAGACCTTGAATCTGATCACATCTTAGCTCCTTCACCAACACTCCATGACTTATTACCCTATGAATGACATATATAAGGTCACACTCAAAATTTCTTAGTTCATGTGCTGGCAGTAGCAAAGAGTGGAGTAAGAGACTTGGGGAATATTAACTAAATTACTAATATTTTAAATGCACACACACCTCTATGGATGGTTAGATAATGCATATTAATAAGTAACAATAATATTCAGAAACTTAACTAAGATTTAGGACTAAAGATTTAACTAAGATTTGGGATGAATTACGAATGATATGCAACACAGTGGTTATAGTTTAATATATTTTAATTCATAAATATAAATAAAATAAACATGAGTGCATTGAACAACACATGCAAGTGTAACAATGATCTTATCTGATGCACTATATTTCAAAAGAGTGTATTACAATTTTTAGAATCTATGGCCTAATTACACCTTCATTTTACTAAGCCTGACTTATTAGGCTTGCAACAGTTAAGTCAGTGCAAGAATGATTATTTATCACTATAACATTTAATAAAAGTCATTCAATAATACTTAAATGAGCTGCAATAAGCACTTTATGCAGTTCATATATGTACAAATCAGATTACATATTCAGATCAATGCTGAATTATTACATAACCTTATGGAGGGATGAAATGGAGTTTTTTAGTATAACTTCAGAAACTATGGCATTATTTATATTACTAGAGAAAGTGTGCACCTCAAATGTGTAGTTAGTTACTCAGGGGATTCAGTACCAAGTACTCAGTTTCCATTGATTGTATGACTCACTGTGAATAAATTGAACATATAGTTTGGTGGTCGGAGAGCTTATAAAAACAATTTGGATCCCCATGTTCCAGTTCTAAAGAAGAGCTACCCAAACTAAGGAGATGAGTGGCTATTACAACCAGAAGCCCATTTATATAAGAAATATACAACAAGGCATAAATGCATGTATGCACTTCCTAAAGATACATTTACTATGCTAAACATAATATTACTTAATAACTAAAAGTAGGCAAAATTCTATAGTTTCATGGAATGAAACTAACATACACCAGTTCATAATTAGCATTTTTAAAACATGCTAAAAAGGAATACTTAAAGTAATCAAATTTCTTAATCAATCTGCATAGTTTATAATATAACTAGAAAAAAAAGGGGGCTAAAACCTATCTGGGACTTAAACAGTGCATATAATATACTTTATAACTCATTCTTGAATTTATTTGATAATTATGTTATTGACTTGCAAACCTAATTTTAACAACAATAACAACAAGCTAAATATAATAGCTTAATGAATATATTTAGGTTTCCAGAGCAGATATTTGTGTGTGTTTGTTAAAGAGCAACATTATATAATTTGGAGAGAGCCTCTAATCATCTCTCCCTCTCAAACTTTTTTCATAAAATCAATCTCTGTTCTGAACTGGGCACAACATAAATTATAAATAAACATATGTAAAACAATCAGAAGGCATGACCACAGATTAAAAAGATAGAAGTATAACTGAATAAGTTATTATTAACAAGCATTTACATTCTTATATTTTAAGTCAATCAGTAGGCAAGTTTACAGCTATTAAATTTTAAATCATAATTTACAGATGAAATCAGTTTTTAGTTTATAAAAACATTATTACAATTTAAAAGTTTGTGCATGATTAATATTAACTAGCTTAATAGTTTTTAAAGATTCATTTATAAATTTATTAGAGTTATTTTTAAAGAGCACTGTGGGAATAAATGGTTATTGCATCTTCTTTGTTGAGGCTCCTGTAATTGATTACTATCATACTCAGCTGGGCTGATCTGTTTGTGATGTCTTCTTAGCAGGCTGTGGTGTTAGAACTCTGGATTGAGCATTGACCATTCTCTGCTAAGGGAGAGTCAGTGGTTCCTTTACTTAAAAGTTCTTATTGTAGAAGGTTATTGACTGAACACCCCTTAGCAAGACTTAAAGTTATTTGTACCTGAGACCTTGGTAAATCAAGCATCCTATTTACCAGATTTTACATAGTTTATCATTAATTAAAAATGCATAAAAATTGAGACCTTTGGTCATATCTTTGGCTAAACAATAAAGACATTAAAATTTTGATTCCCAGTTTTATTAATTATTTGCAGATGGTTTTCTCAGAATTACAATTTTTTATAAAAACAGATAACCTTTTTTAAAAAAAGTTTAAGTCTGTAAACATTTTAGTATATATGTGTGTGTGACTATTGCAAGAATTGAAATTTTATGTATACAAAATACTTTAAATATAGAGTTTTAAACTAATACTAATACAATTTAAATTAATTTAAAAGAGTTGTAATGCTTTTAAATCTATTGCATTATGGCTTCTTTTATATATACATGTAGGTATCTACACATATATACCAATGTTCATGCACTTAATTTAAATTATATCATTTTATTAAATTTTAATTTTATAAATGTGTATGCATTATGTGCATACAAAAATTAATAGGAGTATTACATGTGCACACATATATAAGTACTGCACACACACGTAAATATATGCTATTACAATAAAAATAAATTATTAAAAACTTATACATGGACTGGGATGGATTTGAACTGGGGAAAAAGATACTACTATGGAACACAGTAGGTAAAACAAGATGCTGGCTAAATAATACCATTTCATTTGTGAAATTTGTTTAATTAGAAAAATTATGATATAATCAAAGATTATAATAATTTTGTATATTGTCTAATCAGAAGGATTAGGTTTTACTGGAAATCACTAATATTTCCAACTGATTAGGTACTATGATTACTAATGTTGTAATTAAATGAAAAAAGATGAGTAAGTATTTAGAAAAAGAATTTGGAACTAATGACATTGGTGATCTCAGACAATGATCAAAGATGAAAAAGCTCCTAAATTTCTATTGTATTCAATTGGCTGTGCTGTCAAAAGATTGCTGTAATTTTTAGTTTACTGTCATTTCAATTTACTGATATTAAAAGTAGTATGTTGTTACTCATTCTATTGCTGACTAGCCCTGTTAATTTTGCTGATTTCTTCATAGAGAACAACCAGTTTTTCAATATCATCATGCATTGCTAAGATAAAAAAGGAGTGTTTATTAGATGTTCACTGCCCAGTTTGTTCATATTTGACCACCCAAATTATAATAAATATTTTTGATTGTCATTGCTGAGATACCTACATATCATTATAAAAACATACTACTGAACAAGGCCCAAGATACATGCTTTTCCAGAAAGAAAACATGACTAGCTATTAAAAAAAGCTGGGAATGCCAACCATGAACTTAATGAATTTTCAAAAAAATAAGAGTGCACTCCATAAAAAGCTATAACAAAACCTAAGTAAATATATAGGCTAATTTAAAGTCTAGACATATTTTATTCTCTTGACTATAAAAGTAAAAATAATTGAAATCTCACCCCCTATTTAAAAATGGAGTGATCTATATTAAATAACTCTATAAGTAATATAATTTTGATTATATTTATTTTTGATTGTTATTATATGGTTCTGTAAATAAATATGCTGTATTAAGGTGTTAATTTAGCTTAAATCTCTCCATACCTCACCACACAATATTAATTAATGAGATATTTATTTTATATAGCATGATGTTTTTGAATTGTAATAAACTAATAATCAGCTTTTTAAGCTAATACACATGTGCTTTGTGGATCTTAACCATAAATGAATACTCTCACTTTTCAATAGAAGATAAAGTCTTTGTGAAAGAATAGAATGAATCCACTGATTATTACAATATTAATTAATATAAAATTGTGTTAATTATATAAGTGTGTTTAAAATACATTGCATGATAGCTTTAGTCATGTCAGTTTTTTGCTCTTTGTGGTAGTTAGAAAATCAAGTGCTTGATTCATTTTAAAAATTTCTTTTGTTGATACTCCAGTCTTTAGCTAGATGGCACTGATGATTTATCCTAAGTATAAAAAAGAGTTTAAATATTTTTAGAAGTAAACTGAATATTAGGTGTGAGTTAATTGATGATAATAGCAAGGAAAGTAATTTACCATTTAAGACTTGAATGGGACCTTTAGTAACAAAGGAATATATGCATAAATGGAAAATATAGGTGATTTAGTCTGCAAGTTGTGTAAGGAATGTATAGAAAATATTAAGCATCTGTTAATTGAATGTAAATGCCTGAAAGCAGAAAGTATACAAATAATAAAGTTGTGGAAGAATAAATATAAACAAAGTGATTATATAGAAAGTGGGTTATTGTTTTTTATGCTGTGTTGGGAAAAGACAAGAGGGGTAGATATAAAGAACTATGGAGTTGACAAAGATTATATTGTGGAAGTAGGATGGAACAGTATAGAGAAGAATATGGGAAAACTTATGGTGGGAATGGAAATGCAAGTCAAAGTGGCTAACAGGTTTCTCTGGGCATGGTTGCTGAGAGATTCCTGACTCCATATAAAATAAAGTCACATTGCATCGCATCATATCACATAAATAAAAATATCTGGAGGAGAGATGTTTTTCTTCTTGCAGTTATGGAGTAAGTGCAGTGGTCTTGAAAGTTGGTGAAGGCTTGTACAATTATATACAATTTTCGTCTGACCATTGGTATGGGTAATGTGTAAAAATATTATATCAACTCCTCTGCTTGTATAATGGTATCTCAAATTTATATAAATTATTATTATTGTTAAAATTTAGATCATAAATAAAATAGTAATTCATTATAAATTACTTTCCAAATTGACAATAAAAACATTTTAGTTATAAATGTCAGTCTAAGTGTGGGTCATTAATGGTTTCTGTTATAATTATTTTTAACATCTTAACAATAATACTTATATATGTGTACTGTTATTATAATGTTAAAGTAATTACTTATTTACATTTTTATTGGGTAATTTATTAATTTATATATATATCACTTCATTGTATGTAAAATAATTTTATGTATGTAAGTTAGTATGCATGGAAAAGTAGGACATTCTTCTTTCATCCAGTATTTGTTTAGAACCAATAATATTTTGTGTTGCTACTTTGTATTATTTCTTTATTATTCAAATTATGTGACTGGACTTACTTGTATATCCCACTTGTGTGTAATTGGGTGCTATCCTTTCTTTTCTTTGACTATCTATAAACCATGTTACTTTTACTTTCCACTTTCTGTCATCATATTCTAAGTAGTCTACATTGACACTTTGTAAATCAAACTTGTGCTTTTTTTCATGAACTAAGAATACAAATACATTTTCAGATTTTTTTTATCACATTTGTACAAATATTTATGCTGATGGTAATATTGGTTGATATTGTAATATACATCTCTGCATCTTGTTTTGTTGCACTAAACGTCATAGACTATTTGAGGAATATCTTCATTTAGTAACTTGCATTGCATAAATATAAAGCAGAAAAATAAATCATTTTAAATAATATATAAAATACCTATGCAGTTTAGGTTACAACCAAGAAGGACTAAATAAAGAAAATTAAAAAAATAAAATAAAAAAAAGAATCTGAATTTAAGATGACACCTAGATAATAAACCATGGATAAGCATTCTTATGTACCAAAACTGGCAGATAAAATAAAAAAAAGTGAATTGTAAACAACAATACAACTTATATATTTATTCATTAGACTAAAGAATATCCATAATGAATATTTCTGTAGGTAAGGCATGATATCTATCCAGTTTTAATAACTTATGTGGGGATATAATTATAAACATATGACCAAAGACACAATATAAGTTCATTTCTAAATAGCAGCCAGTCTTAATAGACTAATCAAAAATACTAAGAACAAAATATTAAAGAAATCTTACAAATAGTCTACGAGGTTGTGTGCAATAACCTTTGATGCATAGTAGTGTTGGTGGTGAATATTGGATTAACATTACCCAGAATAATGCAGTATAATTATTTATACAAATGTACTAAAAAAAACTGGAGAATAATGCCTTTGTTCTTAGATCATGAAAAAAAACACAATTCACAAGGCTTCACTCAAATGTGTTTAAAACTCTATGAAAAAAATAGTAAAGTAAAGGAGGTGTAGTTGGTAACTAATTACAATAAGATTATAAGCAAAAGAAGGAATAGCATCCAATTATCCCATAGGCAAAATATGTAAATGAGACCATTTACATAATTAGAATAATAAATAGATATTATAAAAGCAACAATGTAATGCATAAGAGAATTATGATTACGGTGTTTGGCATTAAAAATGCACTTATTCAAACATTTATTTAACAAAAGAAGAATGTCTCAATTCATCAGGTATCAAATGTGAACCTACAATCAAAGCTCATTGGCTTTCATAAATATAATTTATCAATCTTCAAAAAATAATATATATATTTATAATAATAATAATAATCAGCTTTATTATTCCAATAATAATAATAATAATAATAATAATAGTAGTAGTAGTAGTAGTAATAGTAGTAGTAGTAGTAGTAGTAGTAGTAGTAGTAGTAGTAGTAGTAGTAGTAGTAGTAGTAATAATAATAATAATAATAATAATAATAATAATAATAATAATAATAATAATAATAATAATAATAATAATAATAATAATAATAATAATAATAATAATAATAATAATAATAATAATAATAATAATAATAATAATAATAATAATAATAATAATAATAATAATAATAATAATAATAATAATAATAATAATAACAACAACAACAACAACAACAACAACAACTCAAAAAAGAAGTCAAAAGCATAGCTGAATCACTCTCAAAGGCATATTTTTCCATATATGCAAAAGTGCAACTGATTAAAAAGCTTATAATAACTGAGATAACATATTACATGCCTGTAGTTGAATTTTCAAAAAAACATTATGGCATGCATTAATTCCATATGTTGCAAGCTCATCTGGGGAAAAATGGTGACAATTTCAATGGCAAAACTTATTTGCCCTCTTATAGCAAATGGACTGGGGTTGCATAGCTTACAAACATTTCAAACATTCAAAACAAGGAATGCTATAATTGCTATATTCACCGAATTTTCTAAATTAAGACACTTAGAGCAGATAACACCTACAGATAGGCTTCCTTCAAAAGATTGTTTTTTGGCAGTCACCATCTACCAATGCAGAGGAGAAAGAACAATCCTGGATCTATTTGAACAAAAGTATAAATATTGGGAAATATATAAGTTTATACATCAAAATAATCACAATGATGAGATCCCATCAATACTGGAAATAGGAAACAAATATCTGATGAAGCAATGCAAAAAATGGCAACTAGAACCTAAGTTCCTAGATTTTATAATCAAAATGAATTTGAATACTTTACCTACTAAATATTTTTTACATCACAAAAGAATGTGCAGGTCAGTTGATCCATTCTCTGCCCTTTGCCATATAGCTGAGGAGACTTTACATCACATAATTTTCAACTGCAAGGCCATAGAGCAGACTAAATGCATTCTGCAGGGTAAATATAGAAAACAAAACACTACAGTTTTGCAAATTATGTCAACTTACAAAGGTAGGTCTGTACCAGCCATAAGGGCCTCAACATTTGTCTTATATGCACATTAATGCACTAGGTGTGCATTAGTGTTGGGTAATAACCCCAGAAGGCATCCAGCCACATTTTAGAATAAGTTAACTAAAATTCAAGTTAGAGACAAGCAAATCACCAGCCCAGATATTTATGCAGCTACTAGGTCCCTGCTCAGATAAACAGCAAACTTATAAAGAATGAAGTTGCTGGTTTATGGATAAACTGTAAGTTTTTAATGATTCCAATTGTGATCATGGACTTTGGTTTGAAGGACAAACTAAAATATAAAGGCTGTGAGATAAAGAAATTCATATAATGTCTTCCATGATATAAAATGAGATTGGTAATCAAAAAACAATGATGAAATTATATCTCCTATTTCCAAAGAATTAAAAAAAGTATGATCCAGATTATGTTCCTATTGGACAAGAATATGCTTAATTGACATTTCTAAAGTGGATAGAATCATGTACAAATTTCCTATATAGATATGTACTTTTAAAAAAATGAATATTGTAGCATTCAAAATTGAACTGACAATAATAAGATTAAACATGTATCTTGCTATGGCTTGTAATAATATGTAACTAAAAGGATTAATAAAATTTACTATTGTTGAAACTTAATAATAATTCAGTTCAATTCTTTATTTATTTAATGTACATATCAACAACATTTAGCCAATTATAGATTGCACAGTAATGTCATTATTATATACAAATTTAAATAAGCATTAAAAAAACAAAACAAAACAAAATATAATACCAATAAAATAGAAAAACAATAAAATTCACAAATAAATAAAAAGGCAATATATCAAATGAAATTAAGGATAGTATTTTTTTATGAGGACTTTAGTGAATTGTTTAAAATCCAGATTAAAAACATCATCATTACCAAAATCTTTGTTATAAGTTCTAGGTAAATGAAATAAAGGGGAAAATCTTAATACATCAGATTTACAAATTTTCAGTTCAACAATATTGTGAGTACGAGTATTATAATTCTGTTTTTTAATACCTAAATTAGAAAGAAAATTAGATACAGAAATATTCTGGGAAATAAATTTATGAAGAAGTTTGAGATCTTTTGTTTTTCGTCTCAGCAGTAAATCAATATAGTGTTCGTTACCTAAACTATTCAATTTTGAAAATTTGTCAAAACAGACTGAATTTTTATGATATCTGTCCTGTTATGAGGACTCCATATAATTGAACTATACTCCAAGATGGGAAAAACTAAGGATATAAAAAGTTTAATCTTTGTAAATTTATTAAATGCTTTTCCATATCTGTAAATAGCTCCTACAATTTTAAGAGATTTATTCACCTTAAAATTAATGTAATTATGAAAAGACCCATTATTGGAAAATATTATTCCTAGATCTCTTTGATGATCATTTGTTATAATTTTAGAATCACCAATATAGTAGGAAAATTTTAAGATTTTGGATTTTCTAGAGTAAGAGGGAATGGAGCACTTATCCATATTTATATCTATATAATTATATTCACACCAATTCAATAAATTATCTATATCACTTTGAAATAAAAACAGTCATTAATAAAATAAATATGCCTAAAAATTTTGCAATAATCTACATAACATAGAAGATGTGAAAATTTAATGCAAGTTTTTAGGTCATCAATATATACATTAAATAATAAAGATGCAAGAACACTGCCTTGAGGCACCCCAGTGAAGCAATAATATGGTAATGACAATTTATTATTAAACCTTACACAAGACATTCTATCCTTAAGAAAAGAGTCAAACCAATTAATTAATAATTTGGAAACATGTAACCTACAAAGCTTCTGAAGAAGAATTTTATGATTAACTCTACCAAAAACCTTGGACATATCAAAATAAACAACATTTAACCTAGATTGATTCTCAATTGAGTTTGAAATGTGATCAAAAATAGTTAGAAAATTTGTTTCAATGGACTTATTATAGTAAATCTTCAAACTTTAATGGACAAGTTTCAATTTACTTCAACCTCCAATTCTTCAGCCATCCATATTATTGAAAATCTGATGATGTAACACCCAAATCATGCCCATATTGACTTTAAGTTACTCTGATTCTTCATGCATAGAATATTGACTATGATCACATTTTCAATAGTATGAATGGCTGAAGAGTTGGAGGGTAGAGTATATTGATGTCTGTACATTAATGTTTGAGGGTTTGCTGTTTTATTATAAATTTACCACTGATTATATATGTGTGAGAGATGAAAACCTGAACTAACTAATGAGTTCTGGTTCAACACAAAATATGTATATTGAAGATCATTCATCTTTTGCACATGTGTGTGATCATGTGTATCAGTTGTAAGGCATAGAGTAAATAGCTAAAGGGAGCATGTTATGGTTGTATTTAAAACAAAATTACAGATTCAGCTGCTATTCACCCCACCCCTCTTCTGTGTATTTAAATAAACAAGATTCTATACATGAGGGCTCAGAATGACTTAAGGTCAACATGAGCATGACAATAATATTGGCATTACTAAGGATTTGAGTATTGCATCATCAGATTTTTAATGGTATGGATGACTGAAGAGTTTGAGAGTGAGTAGACTGAAGCCTGGCCATTAAAGCTTGCAAATTTGCTATCTTAATATAAACTGAGCACTGATTATATATATATATGCATGGGAGATAATGATCCGCATCAACTGGCATGTGCTGACTTAGCACAAAATACATATATTGGAGATAATTTATTTTGGTCACATCTGTATGGTCTTGTGTATTGGTTGTATGAAATAGAATGGATAACTAAAGAGAACATAAAATTCTGTGTTCAAATGTCCTATAATACTTACCTATATATGTTGAATTAACTGTTTATATGGATTGTTATTATAATAAAGAATAGAAATGAAGAAATAATATACATTAAATAGGGATATACTTTACCTTTTGATGTTACTAATGAACTATCAATTACTATTAATTAACAATGCCTAAGGTTAAGTAAGTTTTTCTAATAAACATGGGCTATTATACGTTTATGAGAAAAACTTGCTTAGCCTCAGGAATTATTAATTAACTGTAATTGACATCTAAAGGTAATGATTTTCCTTATTTAATGTATATTATCTTCTCAATTCTTTTCATTATATATATATATATATATATA